>MU864445.1:0-104150 GCA_033296905.1 Podospora australis | reverse complement strand
GTTAAAATAGTTGTAGAGGGACCGCTTATCCCATTGGGATGGAGGCAAGGCCTCCCACGGTGTAAGAACAATAATAATAATAATAATAATAATAATATTCCGGCGCAAGAGAAGTCATAGTGTACCTGGGCGAGGTTCTGCATCCAAGATTTGCCAGGGATTGCTCATTTATTACGAGCTCTGATGGGAAACCGACGTCCCTGCTCCCAGGGAAATCTCGCGCTTCTGGCACGAGTCCTCTCGACCTATTTGGTCTCATTCAACTGTTGGCGCACAATTCAAGCCGCTTCCTCCAAGTACTTCAAGAGGGCAGCATGGGACCTGAACACGACATATTTGAGGCCTTTCGGCTCATGATGCACTTTTGCAAGTGGTGGAGTCGCGTATGGGTGGTTCAGGAAATTGTTCTTCCTGAAAGAGTCATTGTGGTTTACGGCTCCATGGCGTTGCCCTGGACAGAATTCGCTCAAGCAGCAAGACAAATTGCGCCCCACCGCTCCATGTTCCAGCAGGCTTTGTCGTCAGATCACACAAAGGTGCTCGATAACATGTCACACCGTATCTTGGAGATTGAGGACATGCGGCGGGCATACAGGAGTGCAGGCGGCATGTGTGAGTGATCTTCTGCTCCTCCTCCGACAGTTTGGGAAACGCAAAGCGACCGATGAACGCGACAAAATATAAGCCCTCCTCGGGATGGCTGGGTCCGAGCAATCCGGCGTCACACCTGATTATACTCTTTCGGAATCGCAGGTGTTCCAGAACACCATTGTCGATATGATCGGGCAGATGAAATCACTCGACCCTATCACGGGAGAGTTAGCGCGCAAGTACACAGCAAAACTGCCCTCGTGGGAATCTGATTGGAGCGTTACCTATGAGCCCGCTGACCGCATTCGCCTCGAGAATGTCAAACACTACCGTGCATCCTTGCATTACAAGGTACACATACAAAAGATTAGCGGCCACGGGTCCTTGGTTGGCATCGAGGACGTTGCACAGTTTGCCCAAATGGAGAGGAACATGGTCGATGAGCTTGCAGTCGTGTGCCTGCGAGATCATGGAGACGGGCTTCTCTCGATTCTTGCTCAGTGTGTCGATGTTGTGGCGGTGGCAGGGGATGCCAAATTCCCAGAAGCCCACGTCTCTTCAGTCCTCCCCTCATGGGGCACAGATTGTAGCCCACGGTTTTGACTGGTACAGTAGCTACAGGGGCGGCAATTGCAGCATCCGCGACGCTTTTGCGAGGACGATATGCGGAGATTTGCTCTGGGATGGTGCTGAGGCCGCCTCTACAAGCGACGGATTTCGGAGGGTCGATGCAAGCGACCACGTGGAGCTAGCAGCATGGCTCCGGGTTACTTTTCCAGATCTCACTTGGGAGGAAGATTGTGGTATAACGAACAACGCAGTACCTGACAATTCTTTTGGAACTGTCAGCCAACATGTTCGTGGTGAAGGGGGTTCGAATTCGTCCCTTGACAGGGTTACGAGTTCTGTACACGTGGCCACGTCCCGCCGGAGGTTTTTCATTACGTCTTCTGGATTCATGGGCCTAGGACCAGTTGGAATGCGTGTTGGTGACCAATTGCACATCCTTCTTGGGGGGAAGACTCCGTTCGTTCTACGGCCTGCGGAGAGCGGTGATGAAGTGGGCTTCTTCCGCGATATCGAGGATATGGTGGGTCGTATCGACAAGGAGGTTGTTGGCGATTGCTATGTCCATGGCATCATGGATGGGGAGGAGATGTCGCACCTCCAGACAGATGAGATCGATTTTGCGTTCCACCACAACACCTGGACAAGGAAGATACTTACTAGGTTGTATGCGAAGCAAAGAGACCTAGAGCAAAATTTGATGGGCCACCTCTCGAATCTTGAACTTTCAATGAAAGAGTGGGCGGTTGCTGTGAACAACTGGGAGACTGGCATCAGTGTGGAGCCGGTATGGACTGCGATGAGGGAGGCAGCGCATTGCTGGAGCACTCTGGGGTCCCTCCCTAACGCGCCGGGATTTGGCCTTGTACAGATCATTAATCGCGCCGAGCAAGCTGTTTGCCGAGTAGCAGAGCTCCAAGAGAGTCGACTCAAAGCCGTAGCGCACCTCAAAATACTTCCTCCAAGACATCAGGATTCATACCAAACCATCACAGAGGCTAGCTCAAACATGGAAGAGATCGAACTTCGGTTTTTGAAGGCCGAAGAACAAATGAGAATCATGAACCGCCAGTGGCCTGAGATCTGCAGTCAATCCAACTACGAACTTCACCCAACGGGCAACTACCGATTTTATCCAACGGGCCTCTCTGTACTACGGAGTGTTTTTACCAGTCGGGAAAGGGATGTGCTGGCTTGGAAACAGCTCACTTGGGAGTGGCAGGACGCTGCTAGATGTCTGTGGCGATCATATTAGAGCTGGTGGAGCCTGAAACTTACGACCGGGGAAGAAGTCCCGACCGGGGGAATCGACTGACGGAGGCTGGTAA
Organism: Podospora australis; assembly: GCA_033296905.1. Taxonomy (NCBI): domain Eukaryota; kingdom Fungi; phylum Ascomycota; class Sordariomycetes; order Sordariales; family Podosporaceae; genus Podospora; species Podospora australis. The sequence continues at coordinate 101,664 of MU864445.1, read as the reverse complement.
GACGTGGAAAAAGAGGCTACGCCGTGAAGAAATGCGAGCTGTAGAGGCAAGAAGGACATGTTCTCTGACAAAAGGCGGCATGGTCATGAGAGCCCTGAAGGGCATTTGGAAGCACAGCCGATGTCTCTTGCCCCAGAGCTGGATTACCTTAAGACGGGATGGTTTAAGACGTATGAGGACTGGGAAAAGGAGATGAAAGTTTGGGACCAAGCCAGTGGTGTGAGAATTGACCGCCAACTACATGTAGATACCTCTGCATTAGCGGCGCTATATCAGGTGGAGAGAGAACTAGAGGAGATAATGAACAAGATAGGCAAAGCGGATATGGAATGGCAACTGATGATTGGGAAGATTAACAGGCATTCGTGGAGATGGCACCCAAAGGAGCTCACTCGGGAGGTTGCAAAGGAGAAGAAAGGAGTTAAGCCACGTCCTGGGGTTGTGGATTACATTTATCTTGTATAACAGAATGGGTAGAGTCCAGCTTCTTATATGTTGAGCCCAATATTCTCAAGACGTGAGTTGAGCGAAGCATATGTTTAGGTCAAACGTCGTGTCAGACTTCAACATGCCAACGTGATGTCAAAGTTCGAACGGGGTGGCGCGTGAAGAAGTCCAAGGTTCCAGGTTGCAGAGAGGCCTGGAGTTGTTCATTAAGAGATGGACAGAGTGTCCAGCTAAGGTGGCCACGCAAACTCAATTCATCAAAGCACATACACTCCGGTCGACAGCATCCTCTGGCGGCCTGTCCATAAGGTAGTCGCCTTCCTCTTGGCCACACAACCACAACCTCCACTTCCACTTCCACCTCTCCATCTGCGCACATCAGTTCGCCGGGCATGTATAAAGTACCTTAGCTTACTCAGATATTCTACGCGCCTGTTCCAGCGAAAACTCGAGTGGATAGACGAGGTAAATCGTCGCAACCTCCGCCTTTCAGTCTGCAATCCGATTCTCGTTTTCATCGCACTCCTGGCTACCTACCTTGGGTTCTATCTACCTCTTTCCATGTGCACATCAATGTATGCATGGCTGCTGGCACTACCTTCACATTGAACCCAACATCATGTGTTAGATAGGTACCCAGCATCCTGAGAACGTGATGTTCAAACATTTCGAAGTATGAGACACAATTTCTTACGCGTACCGTGCCCGACGAGAAGAGGGGGTGAAGAAGACAAGCGCCGATATTGCCGAGTCAGAATGCGACCGATTTTGCGAGATTAACACACTACGTCCAGGGAGCTTTGCAGGTAACCCGTGTGGATTGCTCCTTGGGTATCTTTTCTGAGAGTTTGTTGGATGAGACCCCTGGATGTGAATTCTATGCCTGACAAGTATGTGTTTGTACGTTCGTTAGCCGTTTTTGGTATAGGATCATTCGTCGCAACACCAACCACATGATAAGATTCCGAAGGATTTCGGAGTCGCAGCACAATACCCATCTCGCAAGCGATTCCAGCAATTGCCTAGCCTATGTCCCTGCACGACAGGATGGGGACATAACTTTCTCAAAAGACCAACCCAGCACCACATGATCCGACTCTACAAGGCTTGAAGTTACATCAATGTGGGATAGCCACAGTAGTGATGGGGTTAGTTCTTCCTTAGGTATGCATCAGATCGTAAGGCTATCCGACTTTTACTCAGGGTGTACCATATGATACATGCCGTGCGTTCCGACCTTCAGCTGAGGGCTAGGCAGTGTCACTTGTTGTCCAGGAGTTTTCCCCTTGGAGACATATCGGAGACATGCTTCGTGGCTTATTGGTTATGTTTAGTCGGTGCTGGTTGGTGATGTTGCTGTTTGTTGGCTTTACCCCTGATCAAAAGTTCCTTCTGAGAATCGGCCAAGGGCAATTGCATAACGGTGTGATGTTGCGCATTGCTGGGGAAAAGATCTATAAACGAGACGATGTCTTCTCATCTTCAGGGACCAAACGAGACACAAACATCAACACTTTCCCACTCCAGTCTCAACAACCAAAGAAATCCTCACTCGGTCTCTTGTTGTCTACAACCATCAAACATTCACGCTGAACTCACACCACGCTAAGCGGTCGGCACAACGAAGTTCGCCTTCTTCCAAACTGTTCTTCTCGCTCTCGGCGCTACCGCGGCCGCAACAGCCCTCACAGCTGGCGACATCGATATGCTTGAGGACTTGGAAGTCCTCCCCGGCCCTGGAATGCCCTCGCTGGAGTCGGTTGGCCTCGGCAACGAGATTCTTCGCAACATGACCCTCGAGGAGATCAAGAACCTTGGAACACACCTGGTCTCCCGCGCCTTCTCCCTAGTCGAGGCTCCTTTGCTGAAGAAGCGATTGGATCCTTTTTGCGTTCCTGGCTTCCAAGCCGAGCAATCTTGTGCCCTCTCGTGCATTCTCTACCTGAACAGTTTGGGGACGACCCAGTGCACTGCCTGGCAAGGGCCTTACAATCCGTGGTGTCAAACCAGAAGGAGTGGGTCGGCTGGAGGCAGCATTGCCGGCGCGCCCGTGTCTTCATCGATTTCTTCCGCTTCCAGTTGGTGTAGTCATGTGGCTCTGGGGGCTTCTTGGGTCACCAACAATCCGGCCTGTTTCCAAGGTGATAACGATTGCGGCAGTAGTTTCACCTGCGTGGGTGGTGTTGCTGCAGCTTACGGAAACGGCGACCTGCTCGTGAAGGTTTATGGAGGAGCTTGGTCTTGATTCTGGGGATAGAAATCTATGTCATTGGCGGTCCAGATCAATCAGGCTGAAGACCAGGGCAGTCAGGTCGCATGGGCAACCGCGGGTCTCTCTCGTTCATACAGTCCTTTTGTCTAAATACTTAGTATTCCTGTAGTGAAATAGGTACATGCAGTTCGCCTAATGTATGGCAGTCTGCATGTGTGCCAGCTTCATGTTGCCTAAACAGTCTCGACATATTGAACACCGAGGTAGTCAACACACCTAGACAGTCAGTAACACAGTAATGTCACGGAAAGGAGTTACACGACGCAAACTTTCAGGGCGAACGAGGCCGCTAACGACTGGATGAGGTTTGTTGTACATCCTGAATTGTGAGACCGTGGAACGGCCGCACCTGAATCAATCGACATCCACTCAGTTCTGTTCTGAAGCTGGCCCAATATTCTACGCCCAATTTACCCTGGAAAAGAGAAGTCATTTTCTCTCGGCAAGCTCGATTCCGGCCAAAATGGCGCACTATCAGCCCGACATTTCGAGTCTTCGAGGTCGACGATATCTTTCATTCCCCCCTCCACATCGAAACAGCGGAGCAGATACCGGCGACCTTCAAGAGATCAGCTCCTTTGTCGCACGACATCTGGTCCCCGCGATTAGCGATCACTCCGACCGCCCGATCAAGCTGGTGTTGAACTTTGGGCACTTGATTGACACCCGAGACGATGGCACATTCAGGAGACCGGCAAACGATGACTCCAATACGATTATTTACAATGCTCCAGGGGCGACGGTTTCCCTGAGAGATCCTAGCCATTGTGAGCCAGCGTATGGCTGCGGCACAGCTTCACACCTCTGTCGTTATTGTCGTGGTTCTGGCCTTGCAGAGTACCGATTCGAACGAATACCACCACCTCCACCACCACCGCCGCCGCTAGAACCACCGTTGCCAGTAGGTCGACTCGAACCTCTTCCCCGACGAGTCCGCATACGCACGCCTCCACCTCCTCCACCTCCGCCACGGCCGATTCCGCTCGAAAGTCATCGCATCCGAAGAGCTGAGAGCCCTGACACATACTATGACAACGATTACCCTGAGGTCGAGGATGACCATCTTGACACCCGCAGAATTGGTCTGGGAAATCATCGGCGGGAACGAAGCCCATCTCCTGTCATCACCTGCGATGGCCGAGAACGGTCGAGGTCGAGGTCACGATCACGCTCCCGAGAATCACGATCTCGCTCGTATGCACATTCCCATTCGCGCTCTCCTTCACCACCACCGCTGCCCCTACGACGACCAGAAAGTTCATTAAAAGGCCCGTCCCACACTCACGGTGGGATACGAAGAAGACGTTACGATCCTTCATCACATGAAGATTATTTCTTTGACCACGCGCAACTGAAACTGACAGGATGTAAAATCTGCTCGACGATCCAGCAGGTTGACGGCGATGGATATTGCGATGCATGCAGATACGAAATTGCCGTTCCCAGAGAGATCTTGGGTCCCACGGCACATGGGCCAGATTTTGTGCAGATTGCCAGCGAGGCGCAACGAAGCAAGATGAGATCGGACCGGATCAAAGCTCTTCGGAACCGGCACTTCAAGGAAATTGAGAGGGAAAGAAGACGGATTGAGGAGCGTCAGAGACAGAGGGAGGAGGAAAACACACGGCCGAGAAGGACGGCCGCAGAGGTTCTAGAGGGCTATAGTAGCAGGGACAGAGAGAGGAGTAGAAGACAGGAACAGCAGCAGCAGCGGTGTGGGCTGGATCATGATGAGTATGCTGAGGACTGCAACGATGCCGACTTTGAGGTTCGCTGGCCTCGCCGTCGTAGCAGGAAGGGGTTTAGGGAGCAGGACGAGGAAGTGTGATGCGTGTCTTGGGGGTTGTCCCATAGAGACTGAAGGCAGATGGAGGGTCTGGAACAGCGGCCAGAACAATGTCGGGCGGATTACCAAACCACCGAGTGCAATTCTACATGGGCTAGACACCATGTCTAGACCCTCTTTCTAGCTCTTCGGGGGATTTCAGTTCCCCAGCGCTATGAAAGCCAATCGAGCAACCTTCTCGAAGCCTACCTGCAGCTGCACATGATAAGCGCTGTTCGACATCACCTCACACACGTTAAGAGTTGCCTTAGCTCCCGGGGCACTGGCGACGCGCCAACAGTGCAGTGCAAGTCGCATGGGAGCTGAGCACGGGCATGACGTTTCACTGGCATCAACGTTAGGTATTGCAGCAGCTGGACACTAGGCACTTCAAGTCCAAAAGTCAATTCCCGTGGGCACCACCATCAACAGCAGCACAGCCATGGGACTTTTCTGTCCCTTGGACGTTTTCTTTCCAACCGCCGCGTCTACTAGTCTACCCCATCAACCGACAGTTCAGCAATCTTCGCAGTCACCAATCTATATCAACACCACCATGCCCTCCCCACAAAGATCCTCTTCATCCATCTCCACTTCCTCCAGCAACCATCCACCGCTGCCATCCTACCCCGAAGCCCTCGCCAACCTTGGAGAAAAATCTACAACCCTCTCCCCGACCCCAAGAAACGGAATCCCCGTCCAAGCCCGCCGCAGCATGGAAGACGAGCTCCGCCCTCTCCCCCGCGGTTGGACTCGAGAATTCGACCCCGTCTCCCAGCATCAGTTCTTCGTCGACACCAACTCCCCAGCCCCTCACCGGTCCATCTGGACGCACCCCTACGACGACGACGTCTTTCTCTCCTCCCTTCCCCTAGAAGAAAGACTTCAAATCGAAGAAAATTACAGCGGGAGATATGACCGCGGCCCCAGCGCAGAAGACATCGCAGCCGAAACCACCGACGACGACGACGATGACTCTGACACCACGACTTTGTGTCCTTCTTCTTCCCCCAAGAAAAGGAGCGGCTTCGGGCAAAAACTCAAGGACAAAATTACGGGAAAGTCCCGCTCCCAACGGATCCAAGAACGCGCAGAGCGATGCGCGGCCGAAAAGGAAATGTACCGCCAGCACCGCATCCTGCGCAAGGGCATGACAGACGCCATGATCTCGGGCCGGCCGCAGCTCCTGGGCAGAGACAGTGATAGAAAACACGTCTTTCTCGAACCGCCGGGACATACCTACCCGTATGTCACCAAAGTCCAAAAAGTTTCGCCGTATTTGTCTGAAGTGTTTTATGATGACTCGCAGAGACCGACGGCCAGACCTGCGGGAAGGTACATGCGGCCCGAGGGGGAGATGTACGGCTGCGGGTACGGGGGGTACGGGTGCGGAAAGTTTGCGGGAGGGAGGTGGGACAAGCCTGCTGACAAGTATGAGCGGAAGAAGGGAAGCGGATTTGGAGGGGGTTTGGGGTTTCCGTTGATGATGCCCATGTTGGGGGGTTTGGCTCTGGGTGGGATGATGGGGGTTGGGTTCTGATTCTATTGTCTTTTTTTTCTTCTTTTTCCCTCTCCTTATGGGTCTTGTCGTTCGACCCCGTGTACCTACCTCCTGAAAAGGGTTGGATTTCTGCTGTTATTAGTTTCACAATGTGAGTTGGGATCAAGATAACTCAAGTACATGCACGTGTCTCGTTCACTTTATGAGAACTTTATACATGTACACACACTGGGTGCTTAGGAGACACCTTCACCGAACGAGAGCCAAACATCCTTACGGAAAGTATCTACATCATCTAATTTTTTTTCCCTTTTCAAAAGTTTTCTACGAACAACACTCTCTTCCTCCAACCAATAGCCACCTAATCATCTCCCCCCGGGTGGATTCCGTCTAATAGTCAGCTGCTTAGCCAACTACCAGGCTGCGTTGCGTTGCCGCTTTCAGGCGCAGGGGGAGGTTGAAACATCGGGTCCGTGGGTTGAATATGCTGAAATGGAATGTCGGACCACTGCAAGTATTCTGTCATCGCATCCGACATTTCGATACGACCTTTACGGGCGCCTCTCCGCCTGGCCCAGATAATGTGCTTCTTCTGTGCCGTTGAGATTCCGGCAGCAGGTCCCACCCTTGTTTCCCTCGCCGCGAAGCAAAGAAACTTCTTCACGTCCAGCGGCATGGGACCAGCCAGCGGAGGCGCTCCGGGCTGCAGTCCCCTCCACTCAAGAAAGGCTTGGTAGTCTGCCCAGTCTTGGGATCCTGCCACCTCGCCGCTGTAGAGATCATTCTCATCAACGTCAGACACCGGAGGCGACACAGGTCTCGTAATTGGAGCACTACCCCCGCCGTTTATCATGTCGACGTCGCCGGGCTCAGGGCCCACGGGCCTACCGTGCGCGGCGTTCTGCTGGGCGAGCATGGCTCTGTATCTTCTCTCGGTCTCGGAGATGCGGGGCGCGGCAGCCTGGTTAGCTTGCCTCGCTGCTGCGTACACACGGCTACTTGCCTGAAGGAGCTTTAGATGTTCATCGTGGCTGAGGGCGCTGCCCGGACGGCCGCCCCCACCAGGGGGAACGATCCGCATGCTTTCGTAGTACCGTCGTAGGATTTCTTCGGGGGAGAGAGAGCCTTGATTTGTCGCGGGGGTGGTTTGAACAATCCTTGCCGTGTGAGTCCCTGTTGTTGCCCCAACATCATTCATTGACTCATCCGAACTGGCCTCGTCCAACTTTGACCCTTCTTCTTCTTCTTCCCGCCGGGCTTTTTGTAATCCCATCCACGCAAGAAGCAACATTGAACTCTCAGAGATCCTGCGAGGCGCTTCTTGGACGCCGCTACCCGAATCTCGCACCGACGATAGCCGTTGTTGCACAAGCTGCTGCTCCCGTTGGTTTTGGCCGCGCGTCTGGACTCGGTTCGCCGGATAGTTTGTAATCACTGGCGGGTTATAGCGACGACCATCGGCATCATCACGCAACTTCTCTGCTTCGCGTTGAGACACGAACCTTCGCAAACTCCCCGACATCCGCGGCCTCTTTGGCCTGCCGTGCTCTTTTCGTATGCCCCCGGAGTGATAACCTGTCCCAGACTTCCCGTGTGTACCTGTCTGTCCTCCTTTCCGCGCGTTACTCGCCGCACGGGATATTCTGTCTCCCTCTCTGATGCGGCGGGCTCCGGGGTCTCCCTCGTACAGAATCTGCACAACGGCGGATGATTCCGAAGACTTTCCATCCGGGGTGGAGAAATCACCCATCTTGTCGTCGATAATAGTGACATCGGTAGTATCTCCGTCCTCGCCACCACCACCACCACCACCACCATCACCGCCAGTACCACCGCCGCCAGTACCACCAGTACCACCCCCGCCGCAAGGGTCTGGCTCCGGGCCCACACGAAGCCCATAATAGAAATCACTTGGGCCGTCCGGCTGGCTAGGGGGTACTCCCGTGGGGCGGGCTTTGCACGCGATCCAGAGGAAGACGACCTCGCCACCATTCGGAAGAAACGGCGAAGGCACCAGCGAGCACATGGCGTTACCACGCACATACCCCAGCCAGAAGTCGTAGGGCGCGCCCTGCCGCGTGTACCAAACGTTCAGCATCCTGCACAACTGGTCCGGGCTGAACCACTTGTCGTTGTCCAGGCCGTTGTCTCGCAGTCTGGCCCCGCGTTCCCGATGGATCGCCATGAGCTCATCCAGCGTGGGGCGCGGCAAGTCCGGAAACTGATGCTCCAGGCTCTTTCTGAGAGCGCGAATGCCGCTGCAGCCGTCGGCATTATTGACTCGGATCCTTGCGAACCCTCTCCCGTCTGGAAAGGTCCTTCTGAACACCTGGAACGGCAGCTCAGGCAGGGGATAGTCCCGCCGTGGTACATCTCCAAGACTGAGTGCACGATGGACTGCTGGGTCTCTATAGTCTTGCACCCATTCCATCCCATTAACCCAATGTCGCCTATCGGTCTTGATTAGCCTTTTGCCGCGTGGACCAATCCCCCGATACCAGTCGTCTCTTTTTGAATAAGGGTATTGGTTGGGATATATAGCATGGATCCAAAGGATGTCTGGCTTCACTGATGGAGGCCACGTCATTTTGGTGAGATAAGGGACTTGTTCATCTCGGGGTATGAATTCTCCTTGGTGGGGTTGGATTCCGAGTTGGAAGGCTCTGGGTGGCTTCAGGTAGGAGCCCCACATACTCAGCGCAAGGCCGAGCTGGTCTATGAAGCTTGCGTTGATGTTGACATTTTTATGTATGGCCATATTGAGGTTCCTGGCTTCTTTGGACATGAGATACAACTTAAAGCGAAGGTCAGTCGGCACAGGAGGGCCTCCATCGGAGAACCCGTATTGAAGTCGCAAACTGTTCCTGAGAGCAGTCCAGCCTGTGTCATTGCCGGGTCTCTGATGGCTTTGCCACGAAGCATTTGGGAAGGCTTGGTTGAAAAGATACTGGGCGACTCGAGATGGGTTCCTCGGGTCAGGTGGTAGAGCGCTTAGATCATCCGGTGCTCCACCGGTGTAAAGATTGGGATTGCCTGCCATGATACGATCGTGGAATGCTTGAAGGGCGGCTTGCGGCTCGGATGGCCTAGACATGAAGTTGTTCTTGTTCGTGATCGAAATTGGTTTCGCATCCGTCCGAGTATCGTCATAGTACATTCTTGATCCCGTTGGTGCTCTGGTCGATATCGCATTGGCGGGTACCATGGACGGGGGCTGGAGTGGTGGTCCTCCACCGTTTCCTGCACCACCACCACCACCTCCTCCTCCTCCTCCTCCTCCTCCACCACCATCATCTCCGCCTGTTCCAGCTCCTCCAGACCTCCAGCTGTAATCTCGCGCATGACGATAATTTGAACCTCCATCTGAACTCGCAGGAGGAGGGTTAGACGGAGGGTTAGGTGGAGGGTTAGATGGAGGGTCAGATGGAGACCGAGGTGGCGGTAAAGATGGCGGTTCTCCTGGATAATACCCCATGGAGCGCTCGTACTCTCGGTTCCCGTACAACTGCCGGCCGCCCCGCTGCGGTTTGAGCTTGGGTTTGATCTTCTTCACGATCGTTCCCCGCGGGTACCAGATCTTGTGGATCTCAACAGCGCCGTGCCAGGGCACAAAGCCACCGTTTTTATCGCCCCAGATGACGTCGTTTAACTCATTGTGCACCCACCTGAAGTCTTGGGGTATGCTCAGCGGGTACCGATAGGGGGCCCGAAACGGCCTGTCCACCAGCAAGTCCTGCGTCCACTTCACGTTCTCCCAGTCCCGCTCGTGGGGGGTAGCAGCCCAGAGCTTCCAGTCGGCCACCATGATGGTCTCGCCGTAGAGTTGGTCGTTGGACGGCCACCTTGCCCAGTCGGACGCGTTGGAGAAGCGCAGCCGCTGGAACAAATCCGTCGGCTCAATGTCCTTGGGGTAGGCCGCCAGGAGGTACCGGAAGCGGTCTGCGTACGCCAGAAGCTCCTTGCTGTAGTCTCGCCGCAGCACGTCTTCTTCGAAGAGAGAGCGCTGCGGAACGAGGGGGCTGCGGGCATCGTCGCCCGAACGCCGAGGGGGACCAAAGTCTTTCCATCTGGGCATGCGATGGCCTTCCGGGTACTCGGGGTTACGCTCCCAGTGGTGAACCGAAGGGTCAAAAGCAAAGATGAGATGCCAGAGAGTGTGGGCAAACTCGTACTTGTCCACCCACGTCTCCTTTTCGGGCATGTCCGGGGGAAGCCGGTTTGCAATCCTCAACCAGCCTGCATCTGTCGCCTGCGACGAACCTACAAAGTTACCCAACGCGATTAACGGCCTGCTGTCGCTAAAGTTCCCCAAGGCTTTGGACCGGTATTTCTCATCTTCGCTGGGATAATGCAGATACATGTGCGTGGCATTGGGTGCGCCGTGCACTATCGGCTGCCACCCAGCTTTGAGAACGGACTTCCTAGCTGGGTGGTCTTCCATGTCCTCCTGAAAGGCCCCTACTGCGTTGGCCGCGTTGAAGCGCGGGTCGGGTGAGTTTCCAGTGTGCAGATAGCAGAGGGCGCGGCCCATCTGAGCGATATAATGCCAAATAAATGTCTCGGGAACGCTCTTGCCCATGTTTTTGTACGAGTAGATAAGATCCAAGACAGTTCCTCCGTTATAGTATTTGGAGATGAAGGTTTTATCGGCCATCCAGAATGGCGGTCTGGGTGGATAGCCTGCATCCGCATCTTCCATGCGGCCCAGTTCGTGGATCATGACTGCCTCTGTCTGGACAAACGGTGTCCTCGCGGCTGTTTCCCTTGCAATATCAGTAGCTGCATTTTCAAGTCGGCGGGAAATGAAAGGGCGATATGAACATACGATGACATGGCAGTGTGCGAATGCGCAGAGGGTCGGGACATGTCGATATCCTGACTTCGCCGTCGTCTCCGGGGAAGTGGCCGGACTGCCAAAACTCGACCCCCAATCTCCTCTTGATGACGACCAGCTCGTGAGGTTGATTGACCGTCATGAACAGGCCCACGCTGACGCGAGATGTTGGTTTGCTGAGCCAGTCCACGAACACGAAGCCACCCCGTCGTTCGTCAAGGTACTTGGCAGAGTGTTCAGCGAGATTTCGATTGGCCCCTTCTGCATCTGTGTGTCCTAGTTCGAGGGGACGGACGACGATCCCAAGATGGTTGTAGGGGTAATCCAACTCATGTCGCGGAAGCTCACGGGGTGGAAGCTCACGGGGTCCAGGTGGTCCCGGGTAATGGATTCCCACTGGACTTGGAGTTGGAGAGAAGTCTGGGCTCTCTATGTCGGGTAGGCTTTCGCTATTCCGACGCGCCTCCCGAAACCTTTCCATTGCGTTCAAAAGAAACTGCTCCTCCCTCGACGACGACCTGTCCATGATTTACTGTGTCCCTTGGACGGACGGACTCAGATGTCGATGCCTTGTGGTGAGTCGTGTAGGGAGGTAGCGCATACGGGACAAGCACGACGATGCCCGGTTGCCTTAAAGTGAAGGCCAGCTTCTCGGCTGAAAGATTGTCGAGGATCCGAATCCGTCGCTGTTGCTTTGTAGGGCCCATTGTAAAAGGCTGGCTGCAAAGGGGCAGCGCAATCGTCTAGGTACACAGATGGCCGGATCTGGATCATCATTTCAAGTGTCAGCCAGAATAATAGATGGACAATTCATGGTGATGCAAATTGATGTTGGTTTTGGCCCAAAAGAGAGTCCTGCGCTTGTTGCGAACAAAGAGAGAGATTTCAGTTTTCAGGTTGAACTGATGAAGTCGTTATCTAAGGTACCTTGGCTGCTTGGTGGGGATATCCTCCCCCCTGCACGCTAACTATTATTGGCGCCCAGACTCTGGGGAGACAACGCCCACTGCGGTCTGCAATCCACTGCACCAGTCCCCAAAAGAAAGTGCCTACAAATGAAGCAATCGCCAAGTCGTATGGTCTGTGCTCGCCTTTTGCGGGGAAGTGGGGTCATTCAACACTTGCTGCCAGTGGCTTCACCATCAACCACCTACGAATACGAATAATGTCATATTCTCTTGTGATTATGCTGCTTCTCGTAGGTAGAGGTAGCTTACTTGATGAATAGGTAAGTACTAGCGACCCTACCAAAGCAACTCTGACTGCATCATCCCCTTGTTTTGTTTCCCGGCTGAGGTGATCATGGAAGCCAGAGACTGTCAGACGCGTTGATGAAATCCCCCCCTTGTTGTGAACTTGTGAATGTCACGCTGTCCATGTCCTCTCCCCCCCGCAAATAATCATGCCTCGGTATTTTGTCCGCTTCCCCTTGCTTTCCCCTCATTTTTCGCCTCACTGGCCTGCCGTCCAAGACTTGACAAGGGGTATCACCTATCCCTAAAGAGGGATAGCAGCAATCTTTTCGCGATGGATAACTGGATGATGGGGCCTCCAGGTACAAAGTAGCTTAAAAGTTGCTCTCATGTCTTCAGGGTTCGGGCATTGTTGATAAGAAAATGAATACCTGGTAGCTCAATGCCAGATTCAAATTAATTTCATATCATCACCACTCCTCTCACCACGGAAATACAAACCACACTCTCGAGTAGATTCCTTCAATCTTTTATCGTGAAATCGCCTTCGACCTCCTCCTCCTCCTCCTCCTCCTTTGCTCACAACAACCTCAGTCCCAATCCCAAAAATGCCCGTCCCCCTAGCAGCCGCCGCCGCCGCCGGCGCTGTCGCCACATCCATGTACCTCTCGGCGCGCTTCTCCCTCGCCCACGATCTTTTGTTCGCCAAAATCGCCGGCTCCTCTGTCCTCAACATCGTCAAGGCCGTCCGCTCGGGCAAGATCAACACCTTCTACGTCCTCGAGTCCCACGCTTTATCTCAGAAAACCGCCCACAAGCCCTTTCTCCTCTTTGAAGGGAAATCCTACACCTACCGCGAAACCTACGACATTGTCCTGCGCTATGGCACCTGGCTCCGCCAAACCAAGAACGTCAGGCCCAAAGACATCGTGGCGCTCAACTACCAGAACAGCGCCATGTTTGTGTTTCTGTGGTTTGCCATCTGGAGCATCGGGGCCAAGCCCGCCTTTATCAACTACCATTTGCAGGATGCCGCCCTGGCGCATTGTTTAAAGGAGAGCACGGCAAAGTTGGCACTGATCGATCCGGTCGTGGCGGGGAATGTCACCCCTGATTTGAGAGAAAAGCTGCTGAGCATGGAATTTGTGGTCGTGGATGTGGGCGTGGAAGCACAAGTTCAGGGAGTAGAAGCGGTCAGGTACCCCGACGAGGACCGAGCGGAGGAGACGTACGTGGGCATGGCCATTCTGATTTATACGTCCGGCACAACGGGGATGCCCAAGCCTGCGGTGGTGAGCTGGGGAAAGATTTTCACGGCCGTAGGACTCTGCTCCAAGGGGACCGGGTTACGGTCGGATGATATTTTCTACACTGTGAGCCTGAGTGAATCCTCTCCTATCATCATTTTCCCTGATGGATGTAAACTGACTGCAGGTGACAAAGTCGATGCCCCTTTATCACAGTTCAGCCTCCTGTCTGGTAGCGTGCAGCGTGCTGTTCAAGGGCGCAACGCTGGCTTTGGGTCGTAAATTCTCGACAAGGCAGTTCTGGAAAGACGTGCGCGAGACAAATTCAACCGTCATCCATTACGTTGGTGAAACGTGCCGATATCTAGCCGTTGCTCCTCCTGAACTTGATCCCGTCACAGGAGAGAACCTCGACAAGAAACACAACGTGCGGGTTGCCTTTGGGAACGGACTACGGCCAGACGTGTGGGACCGCTTCAAGGACCGATTTGGGATCGATGTAAGTTTCCTCTTCGTCACCGTCTCTTACATCCTGTGTAAATCATTAACAAGAAAAAAGACAATCTACGAGTTCTACGCAGCGACAGAAGGCGCCATGGGATTGTGGAACGTATCCCGCAATGACTTTGGCAAAGGTGCGATCGGTCGGTACGGCCTCTTCTCCAAGGCCTACATGAATCTCAAATCCGTCATCGTAAACATCGACGATGAGACAGAACAACCCTGGAGGGATCCCAAGACCGGATTCTGCCAAAAGGTCAAGAGCGGCGAGGTGGGCGAGTTTCTTGTCAGCTTGCCAGCCGACGACGTGAACAAGCGGTTCCAGGGGTACTTTGGCAATGAAAAAGCGACCAACTCGAAAATCATGCGAAATGTATTCAAGAAGGGGGATGCATGGTGCGTATTGCCTCTTCTCTGGTTCTTGCCCAAGTGACTAACATGGCTGGAAATGGTGTGCAGGTTCCGATCAGGCGACGTCCTCCGCTGGGACAGCGACGGCATGCTCTTCTTTAGCGATAGGATCGGTGATACGTTCCGCTGGAAAAGCGAAAATGTTTCCACCGCCGAGGTCTCGCAGGCCATAGGGCTGCATCCCGCCGTGCAAGAGGCGAATGTGTATGGTGTGCAACTGCCCAACCACGACGGACGGGCGGGGTGCGTGGCGATTGCGTTCGACAGTCCCAACTTGACCTCGGAATTGCTGAACAGTCTGGCAAAGCATGCCAACGAGAAGCTGCCGAGATATGCAGTCCCGTTATTCTTGAGGGTAGTCAAAGGCGTGGGTGCACAGACGACGGGAACGATGAAGCAGCAGAAGCATGTGCTGCGCAACGAGAGCGTGAACCCGCAGAAGGTCAGCGATAAGCTGTTTTGGTTAAAGGACGGCACGTACGAGCCTTTCGGAGAGAAGGAGTGGAGGGAACTCGAGGGCGGGAGTGTCAAGTTGTGATCAGGTTTGGTGACTGTCCTTGACATTTTGTCTCGTCATTGTTTCTCGTATATCTCTCGCTTGCAATCTGTAGATACGGTAGGAAAGGATACCAGGCTGTCCGGAATGGTGGTTACCCGTTTGATCTTGTGGAACGCCAAAATCGTGCCGTTTCAAGTAAATGACTGATAACAACGCACGTGGTGAATACGACAGCGATGGCGTGATGCCAAAGGACAGCTGGGTTCTTGCCTTTCAAAGCCCAAAAAAGATGCGGCGGCCAGATAAGGTCACGGTACAGTAAATTTTGTACTTGACAGTCAGTGAATTACCTACATCCTGATTTTCTGAACCGGAGAAAGTGGGAGATTCGAGATTCGTGATCCCTCCTCTCCTCCTCGAGGTTTCTGCAAACGCTCGGGCTGAACCTTGATACCCTTTAAAAGTTCGCTTCCAAAGTTCCGACTTGCGCTTCTCTTCCCCTTATTCGGAATTTCTACCACATATTCCCAAACAGCTATCGACCTCTACGCATGTTCTTCAACCTCGTTCGCAGGGTCACCAGAGAACCACATAGCTCCGTTTCGAATAGAGAATGCGAACAGTGAGAGACGTTTCGATACCGACAACGGGTCTGTCACTTGCAGGTTCACACTCTGCGTCGTCTATCTCAACACCAGCAAGTAACACAATGCTACGTCTTCCCCAGAGACTGAATGGTCAAGCAGCTGATCGTAGTGCACAAACACCAGAATATCACAACAGAAAAGAAACACTCAAAATCAACGTCGTCTATTACTTTTCACTTCCAGATGCATGTTATCAGAGATCCCAAACCGCCATATCCACCACCTTTCTCTTTCTTGGTATCCCGCATACCACCCCGATTCAAGATTTCTCTCAAATTCTGCGTGGAGAGTTTCGAGGTCGTAAATGGTATGTGATATATCCCGTCTTCATAAAATCATACCTCTGCTAACATCCTTCCCCATATATAACAAAGATAACAAATGAACGAAAACAAAAATGCAAACTAGACAACGCCCAAACTCTCCTGGGATTCCTCCTCTACATGTACAACATTGCTCGACATTTTCTTGAGATTACTCCCCTGAACAATCAACAAACGGAATCAGCCTCGCCCTCATGAGTCGAATAGTGCGCCGTATGCGGGTACGCCTCTCGACTCCAGCCCATACACAACCTTCTCGGTGAGCCTCTGGTTGCTGATAATAACCACTGCTTCACATTGGCCCACAGACTTGGATCGCCCCGTAGTGTTTCTGCGGCCTTGCATGTTGCCATAGTCGCTAGGGCTCTCGCCCTTGCTCTGCTCCCACACCCGGTATGCAATCTTCACCAAGTCAGGACGGCGGGTCTTGGGGCCTCCCTTAGAAGTGTCGATGATGACCGCTCTGGGATCCGTGGCGAGCAGCAAGTCCATAACCTGCTGCCCGTACGTCTCCACCGGGCTCTTGGTCGACCAGATGATGCGGACAGGGTGCTCGGGTCTCTGCACAAAAAGGGACAGACATGGCGCAATGCCGGATCCTGTGGCAACAATGATGCAGGGCTCGAAAAGACCAGCGATGCGCATAACACCAAATTGAGGAGTGCCGCGAGTGTAAATCTTCTTGGGCGGGTTCTGGATGATCTTCTTTGTCCAATCACCAGCGTTGGAGACAATGACGGAAAATCCTTTCTCGCCCGCATGCGACAGCCCGGAGGTTGTTTCCTTGGGCAGCAGCTTCACCATGGACGTATTGGTTGAGTCCATCCCAGAAGCAAGTTTCTCACAGTTGCACCCCATGCAATGAACAATCGGCTTTGGAGCATAGGGGTGGGGGATCACGCCGAAGGCATGCGTCTCCTTCAGTGGCGCGTCGGTCAGACGGACAGCTTGGCCGTAGTAGACGTCGCGGTAGTTGAAGTTGAGCTTGACGCAGTGCTGGGACAGGACTTCGGCGTGGACTTCCCTCAGACGAAGACGGGTCCAAGGGTAGATGATCAACAAGGTGATGACGACGAGCATCCAGAAGTTTGGCGAAACGAGCAGTGCCCTTCCGAAATGGCCGGCGGACTCGTGTGCGCTCTCGGCAGTCAGCAACAATACCTGTGCCCAGAACAGCAGGACAGCGAGCCAACCCATAAAGCGATGGACGCCTTCGAACCAGTTGTGCAGAGTGCGGCGTAGGTGCGGGTGGGCGGTGATCAACATCGAGACGAGAAGAACGAGGATCAGGTAACTGATGAAATAGACGTAGCCCGTGAGCGCCGGCAGTCCCTCCCGGTCGTCTGCCTGACTGAAGTCCAGTGTCATGAGAACCAGGTAGGCGACGTACCAAAACGTCGCAGCAGTCGCGCACCCGCTGTGGATGCCACCGTACGAGTATACCTTGGCGACGAGTCTTCGGACGGCAAGCGGCATTCGGGAAGACCAAGTGCCAAACACCCAGAACATGGCGTTGACAACGTGCTCATTCCGGACGACGATGGCAGCGAGGAGGTTTGCTGTTACGGCGAGACTGGCTTGATGGTACGTGAACTTGGTATCCTTGACGAAATTGTGGGCAATGAGCACGGCGAGAGCGGCGATGTTGCCGAAGAAGGACAGGCAGAAGACGCGCCGGTAGACAGAACCAAAGTTCCACCTCGCGAATCGGTAGAGCCGTGAGCCTTTCTTGGGAGGGAGGGGGCTGGGATCAAGGCCGTTTCTCTCCAAGGGGCAATCTTCGGCCTCCCGAACCTCGATCTGGACGGCCGTGGCTCTCATCCCCTTGGCAGAGCTCCCAGACTCTGATGCAGAGTCTGAGGTGCAGGACCCGGCGGTCATGATGCCTCGAGCAGGGTTACCGGATGGCTGGGCTTGACAGAAGCCATCCTCGAGTTGACGGGGAGTAAGGTCTTGGTGCTGGCATCGATCATCGTCTGAGGTGTCGGACTGGCAGTCTGTGAGTTCCGGGTCTTCGTTTTGATCTAGGTGACTAGGTTCGTCGTAACGGCGGTCTGGAGGATACTGGGCAACAACGCCCGGCTTGACAGGAGGAGATGGGTTCATATTGTTTGAGAAATGTCTGAATGAGTAGAGGGAGACTGTCGTCGGTCAATATACTTGATCTTGGGAGACGTCGAGAAGGTTCACTAGGAGCAAGAAGAACATACCTAGGAATATATACTGTTCTAGGTAAGGGTACAGATGACGCAAGAGTTTGAGGAATCAAATTTTTTTTAGATGATGGAAGATTCGAGGTGTTGAGGTTGGGATCGTGGAAAAGTGTTTGACGGGAACAAGGGGTCAGCTGAGCCCCTGGAGAAGGCTGGTGATCAAGGGGAAGGCAGGATGAGCCCGAAAGATACTGGCAGGAGGAAGGTTGATGGGCGGGGCTCAGGTCACAGGTGCTTGCAAACTCTGAAGCTCTCACGATGTCCTGAGGGCAGGTGGGTGTTTGTGCTTTTATGTTTTCGAGGGAGGAGCGAGATACCCACGGAGCCGGGAGCCAGGACCCATTGGGAGCCACTCCGTTTGTTGCCATGCAACGGGTCAACACCACTACATTCCGGGCAAACGGACTGGCATCACCAAAGCTCCCGCAGTTCGAAGCCAGTCGAGGGTCATCCTTCAGTCAGGGCTGGTTCCTTTTCTCCGCGACACGCAGGGGTTCCCAATTCGGGTCTCTGAAGCAGCATTCATAGCCCGCGTCCAAGGAGGTGTGTGGTAGGAAGTGAAGGAGGAAGTGGTTCTCCATCATACCCACCAGGCCACCATCTGATATGGTTAAGGTATTCAGGTACCCCACGGTAACGTACGTAGGTTACCCAAGGTAGGTACCTTCCGTGCAATTGCTCACGGCACCGACCGCCTTCAAATCTCAACAGACGACGCAAGAACAATTCGATCCTGCGGGTCCCATCTCAAAGAAAAGTGTTGGGATTGGGATCGGGGGAAGCAAGGATCGTGCAGATGCACAGTGGTTCGGAATATTAGCCCAAGAGGGTAGCTAGATGGTATGAAACTGATAACACTACTTGGTGTTTTCATCTTCATCCAATGAGCCGTCCTATCTGGGAAAATCAGTTTGCCGCTTGTGAAATTCTCTCCTGGAAGAACTGTACCCGGGCCACATTATAACCTGAAGTATGGGTACATATGGAGCAGTTCTGGAAACTGTTGCTGGACCGGACCCGGTAAAACCAGTTTGTGTAACAAATTTCAAAAACGACGGGAGTCTACATTCCATAAAGTGCAGGTCCAGGCGAGAACCAAAGTCTCGTCCCAGTAAGGCAAGACCAAAGTCCCAAGTAGACGGAGTGGCTCATTGATTGGTGCAACTGGCAGCGGCACCTTCCGTTTACTTGATGAATCACATGCCTGGACAAGTACTAGCAGGGCAGTAAAAACAGGCACCCTTCGAAGCGTGAACATTTGAAATCTATCAAGAGACGTTGAGGAGCGGTACGAATGTAATGCAGGGTCCTCACTCCGCCGCTGACATAAGTCGCGAAAGTGTGTAACACGGCGTAAGGAACAAGGCTGATGATCATGGGAACCTGGAAAGCGTGGAATTGGAACCAGAGTGTACGTCTACCTACATACCTTACTTGGCCCCTTCCCCTGCAGATGTGGCTTGCAGGACGAAAGGGTGGGTCGGCGGCCGGCAAAGATGTGGTTGCATTGTGCTGTCAAGGAGGGGGGGAGGAGTTGGGGGTCAGTTTTGCGGGAGTGCGGACGGGATCGACTGTGGTGGCGTCCATCTCGCCTGATATCCCGGTCCATCAGATCAAATGAGGTGGGCGTTTAGGTTTGGCGCTGAAAGCTAGGTATTAAAATGATTTAAAATAAAAGGCCAAGAGAACAAAAACCGTTGTAGATCACAAAAGGGTCCCCGAAACCCGTATCAGATCCACGATCTGGACCTTCCCCCTTTGGAGATAGGTTCAGTTCGGTGGCGTGGGGGTTTTTCGGCCGGATGGATATGCCAGTGCCCTTCACCAATCTTCCAGAATCTGTTGGGGCTTCCATGACGTGCTTTCTTTACAGTGCTTCCAGTGTCGGTAGTATTTTCCGACGACCAGAAGAAAATAAACGATGGCGACAAAAGAGACAGTACCATTCAAAACCCTGAGCCCATGCCGGCAGAGGCGATATAGTGCAGATCATTTTCATCAGTTCGAGGGACCTAGCCGTGTCACCATCCGATATAGACATTTTCGTGTCGTCCCGTCACCCTCGCACTCTTGTAGCCCTCTCGCATCCGGTTTGTCGGGTTTGTCATACGTAGATGGTTTCGGGGAAGGGGTGTGCACTGCCAATTACTGCTCCTGTGTGCTTCAGCCCTAAGGATGCGCGTTACGGTGGTGCAACAGGAATATATTCCTGACCATGTTGTGCAATGCAATGAGGCTTTGTCCTGGTGGCTGCGATATTCCCCGGAAGCCACTCTGCACTCTGCACTCAGCACTCGGGTGATTTTAGAACGATTGGAGATCATCATGCAGACACATTGCGGCATTCCTGGACCCTGAATGACAGCGGCTGGGATACCTGCCACTGAGATTCGATCAACATCGCGATAATTCGAGTGCAAAAGATGTTATCGTCGTCGGTGAGGGGACTTGGACGGGACGGGTTGCAACTGCTACAGAGCAGGCCCACCGGGATTTGGGGGTAACCTGCCGATTCGGGGAGCTCAAGATTTTGATGTTGCGGTAGGAGCGGCGAAGATGACAGTTCATAAATCTTGACAGCAAAACTGTTCATGTTCTCTCATGACACATTTTTTTTGGCATGTGACTGTACTTGATTGCTGTCCCTGCTGAAAGGAACGTCGTGATAGCATCAGGTATGTTTGCAGTTGCCAAGGCTGTCGTCTTCCGACGAACCAGGATGACGTCACCGCTGATCAAGATCGAGTTTACGGCCGCTGCGCATCCGCACACTGAACTTTTATCATCTTGACTGGCAATTCATGTTATCCATCGACCTGAATTATCAGGAAAATGTTGAATTTTTTCATATCTGCTGGTGTATAAACCCTCCATCTAACAAGGCCAATCGCCAAGGTTGGCTATTGGGTTAGCCCCGGTGCCAAGTGCCGCGATCCTCGATGGCGCCCGTCGGGCGCTGAGCTTGATCCAAGCCCTGGTCGGTCGGTGGCTTCCACGTTTTTTTTTGTTGCCAACTCCCCGACCCAGGGCCAGGGTCCGCGAACTTTGGATCTGAGATAATATCTGCCAAGTCTGAGACGGCGCAAGATTTTGGCGATTTTTGGCGATTTTTGACGAGACTGATACCATCTCGTCACATTGCAGTGATAGGCCTGACGCAGTGCTCAACAAGCGCGATCTGGGAAAGCTGCCGGCCTGTGAACATGCAAGAGACTCAAACAGGCAAGTGATTGACGACGCCGAGGTCACCACAACCACGGAATCCTCGATCACGAAACGAGGACCTGACCTCTCGCGATTGTTTCCGCCCATTCTTTGTGCAATCTCAACTAAAAATCTTGGACCCTGAGTGCGTATCTCCCACACCACCATTACAACTGCCAGATTAGCACGGGATCTTCCTGCATGAGAACATCAATGCCGCATGGGGAAGAAACATGCGTCCAAAAACCCCGAGATGAGTTCTGTTCCTGACATGGAGGCAAAATATTCTAGAAGTTCAAGTAGATCATCTTGAAACAATTTGAAATTGTTCTCAGGTCCCCATCTCCAGAGCCGAGTTGAATGTAGACGACGGGCCTCAGCAAACACTGCTGTCCTCTTGCTCCGACCGACGGAAACCGAGCTGAGCAAGATTGATATGGAAGGCAGTTCCCTCCCGGGTGGTGCCCAAAGTCTTCAGGCCAAAACTTCCCGACATCAACCATCCGACACGTTCATCATTCAGTCCTGCATCCGTTATCCCGTCCCACAAAATCCGTCGTCGCTACGCAGGTTTCTACGACAAAAAGATTGGCCACAACCCATCGACCATCTCTGTCACCGTTGCAACGGGCCAACTGGCCCACTAGAAGACCCAGAATATTTTGCGTTTTGCCGTCGCCCTCATGCATAACCGGATTCTCGTCGACACGTTGTCGGGGACCACAGACTCTTTACCGATTGCGATATCACGGTCCGTGGGGGTTTATGGTCGACCTGCGCTGCTTCGGACTATGCTCCGATGCCCCTTCCCAGGTACTCGACTTCTCACGGTAAATGCCACCCGGCCGCTCAGCACGGCGACCTCGGGGATATCCCACCCCCCGCTCGTCAGGACACCTTCCGGATGTCGATGTTCAAAGCCGGTATGCTCTATCAACCTCGTAGTGAACGGCCAAGTGGTATTTGTAATTCTGACTCTTCTTCCGTCGCCATTGACAGCACAGTGCAGGATGCTAACACTAGGATCCATGGACCCATCTTTCTCGCCGTTGTTCTGCAACATGTCAGTGAAGTGATCCAAATGGACACGATGGATGGGACGTATCCAGAATCCTCACTGCCTGCAACCTGTCGCCAGTCTGAGTTTGAAACAAACCATCAAACTCTCCTCGCTGGGTTGTTGACACGGATGCAAGGCCCATCTGATTTTGTTGGGAGAGCGTCGCTTCCGGTTTCTGGTCACAGTGACGGGTGAAATGATCCAGCGTGCAACCTATCCCAAGGTTCTGTGGCGTCGCTATGCTCTATCCATATGGAGCTTATCTCGGCCAATTTACCTACCCTATTCGGTGGTCTCTACATGAGTGAGTTTATCATAGTAGCTAGCCTCCAGCGAATAAGTGCTGCCCTCGGATCGCGATAAGGTGGAAAAAATCCTTTGGGTCATACAACGTCCGAACATGGAGAAAGAAGCTTATTTGCGATATACAAACCCAATATCAGGGGGATTTCAAGAGGGATTATTCGAGCCATGGTAAACAACCCCTGTTGCGTAACTCATTCTGTCTCGCCGCCTTGCAAAAAGAACAAGATCACTTTTCTTCAGAATCCCTCGGTATGTATTCCGGCAATCTTTGTATATCTGGTCCACAGGATCTGTCTTCCGTCTCATCAAGATTCCTTTGTGAATATCTGCAGCACCCTAAATTTTCAAAAGGTGCTACGTACTAGTAATTCGCAGGTGGCTGGCTACCGCTGCCCCTGTTCCTTCAACTTCGCATCGTAGAACTCCCCCACCCACTCGACCATCTTGGCAACGCTCTCAACTTGTGCGCGCTTGACACCCGCGCCGTACTCGCCGTTTATTGTTCCGAGGTCGTCGCAGTGTCTGCCCCCTGGAATCAGGTGGACAGGTGTTTCGCGGGTGCTGTTCTGCGGACCACCGGGGCGGTATTCACTTGATACGGAGGCTGAGCGCCAGGGGTCGAATTCCCTATGATTTGTTAGTAATTCAGCACAGAATGAAACTGGAAGATAAGAAAGGAGAAGGGATGGGGGGGAATGATGTACCCGTTGACCCAAATCACCCGGGTGGTGTTGGTAAACCACCCGCCGGTGCGATCATTGAGAGTCTTTTCTGTCAAGGCTCTGGCAGCTCCGTATGTGACGCCGTCTTGCTCGGGGAAGGCGAGCTTGCACTGGAGTTCGCAGTACTCGGGCGTGACGAGTCTGGAAATCAAGGAGGATTCGTTGGGTGGCGCGCCCCTTTTGTGGTTTTCATTTGCTGTTAGCCTCTTTCTGTCTTGTACAACTGGTAATTACAGAGCAAGACAGGAAAGCGAGAGGAGAGAGAGAGCTTACGTCTGCCAGTAAAAGAGTGGCTCGTTACACGTCATCCACAGCCACTGGCGATTGAGTGGGCTGGTGTAGGACATGTCCGAGTACAAGGGATGCGTCTTGTTGTGGGAATCGAAGCAGCCGGTGGAGAGAGGGTCGGACCACTCAGGGTAGCCCTGGTTACTGCAGTCTATCGTTCAAGGTAGTCAGTTCAATTTCCAAGTGAGATGGTCTCGGCGTTAGTGGTGCCCGGCTTACGATCTGGGAGGAATTCATATCTGAACCACGCCGCATAGTTGACCAGTGCCTTCTCTAGTCCGATACTGGTGATGGGAGCGGCGCCAACTGTTGGCTCGGTAAAGAACTGCTTTGTGCCATTGTCGTAGTCTGTCACGACGGGACGGGCTCCTTCGATGGTGTCGCACATCTGGTAAAAGACGGGGTATCTCATCCACGGTACTAGGGACTCGTCAGATCACTGTGCCTAACCAGGTATGAATAACGGGGGGTAGGTGGAGGGTGAGCAAGGGCTGATTTACGAATATCCTGCCAACGAAACACGGGGGCGCCGATAGCGCTGTTCCAGTTTACCCAGTGCATAAGTCAGCTTTCCACCAATGCAAGGCGGTAGGTCCCTTCGAAGAGAAGATTCAAAGACACTTACGAAGCAACGTCATCAGGATGGGTAAGGTTCCCCAGCCCGAACATGTCTTTTAGTGCTTTTGACTCAGCCTCACTACCGCCTTGCAGCACATTGTCAACGTGGTTGGTGATCGCCACAAGGTCCGCACTGCAGTTCTTTGGCATGCCCTCGTGGATAGGCTGAAAGTACTGCCAAAAGTTTCGGATGACCTCCACGGGCGCACTGCTGGCGTGGTAGGCCCAAAATGTGCCAGGCGAGAGCTTCTCAACCCATGCGGCTAGGGCGCCAGCATAACTCCCACCTACAAGAATCCAAGGCTGTAGCTGTCTGTCAGTAATCTGATTCAAAAGACCGAGGGAAATTAGGTGGAAACTTTACAGCTGCTGGGGCATTGCTTTTCCCAGAATCATCAAAAGGGAGATTGACTGTTTTCGCAAAATGAACAAGGTCCTGAATCGAGTTGTCAAGGTTCAGGTAGGTCAAGTTCTTGGTGTCGAAAACCTTGAAGGGAACAGATTCCCCCCAGTATCGGTCTGGTAGTAGGACTGGATCAGCCATGAGCAAGGAGATAAGGGGAATAAATGTACGCACGCTCCAATACAATGGTGGCGGCCCCGATTGCCTGGGCGTAGAGTCCCACGATGCTACTGTTATCGAGGAAACCGGTGTAGTAGTCCGCTGCGGTTTCACCGGGAGAGAAGACCACTATCTTTTCAGTACCGTTATGTCAGTTTCTAAGACTCTTTCGCTTGAAGGCAAGGTGTAGGGAGAATACAGGAGAGCCGGGGCCTTCCCAGAAGGTGGTGTCCCACCAGTAACGCACTGGGAATGTCCCAAGATCATGGTTGCCGTGATCGGTTAGTTGCTGAAAGGTAGTGGTGCCCTCATTATGACTACCTTGGAGAGGCCGCGGCGCATTTAGGGCGTGGGGTACGAGAGGAGGCGGCAAGATGGCATGGACAGCGATGTTGGCAAATGCCCACAAGGCAAGGGAGCGAAGGGACTGTGACATCTTTGATGAGAAGATATTGTGGGGGAAAGGAGGGACGGTGCTGTGGCTATGGTGTTGGGGTTTTTAACACCAAGAGCATACGGACGTAAAGGGAGCTCCATGGAAGTGAACACGGCACCGAATGGTGCAGGTAGTTCAGTTGAGATTGGCATCGGCGGTACCTGCCCGCAGTCATTGGAAAGAAGCCTCCATGTTTCATCGCATGTAACCCCTTGGGTGCCGGTGATGTGCGGCCAAGTCGCTAGATAACAATCAACGTTTGGCTGGCATTGTTGGAGTCGTCAGATCCCGGCTCCCGAGCCCAACTAGATGCTTAACGAGACGAAAAGCCATGACCGCTGAGGTGCTAGCAGAGGAGGAGACGGGATCGTGGATGAGTCCCGGCTAAAGCCCAGGGGGTGGTTGCAACCTGGGGAGAGGTGGTACTCGGGCAGACCTATCTTTTCGGCTCACATCAAAAGAGTAGAAATTGACGAAGCGGCTGAGATAGGTATATGAGCAAAAACTGGGAGAATGACACTCTGACTCGCCCAGAGGTTCAGGTGTCCGGACGCCAATCGAGTCCCGCGGTGCCTGGCAGGCAAAGACAGGATTCCCTGGCCATGATCATTGCCGTCGTCGTTAACTCGTTGGGGGAAGCTTTAGTGGGGCAGCTGTCAGTTGAAGCCCGCATGGAGCTCCTGGCCGAAAGGGTGGAGTGGCTTGGACTACATCGACAGCACAATCACTTTTGAAACTGCAAATATATGAAGTTAATTCCCATACAATTGAACTTCATCTAGCACGCAAACTCACAGCTGAACCTCCCAGTTTCCTTCGCTTCTATAATCAGGTGATACTGCACGTGAACCCTACACCAAACGCACAGTCCACCCACTAGCAAGCTGGGGGAAGCTCCACTTTTGGCTCTCCAAGGCTCCAAGCAGCAACCCTGGAACCCCGACGACAGTGACCACATCGGACCTGGAAGCTTACCAGCACTGAAATCACCACCTCTCTAGGTAACCTCGCAATTGACAGCGCCAGCCGCTCAACGATTGCAGCAAACATGGCGCTCGAAGCAGCTCAGACGCCGCGAAGTATGTCCCCCAGTTTCATTCTTATTAAGCACCACCGCCGCTGACATGGATCCCCCTTCCACCAAACAGAGGCGACCCGCGAGGAGATGCGCGATGCCAAACTCCCGCTGGCATACCGTGACAGCTGCGGCCACCTTTTGATCCCATTGAACCGGTGTCGCCAGGAGACATACTATCTTCCGTGGAAGTGCGAGGTATATTTTCGGTCCGTTGCGAGACGATGACGACAGAGCGCTGACTGCCGAATTTACACAGGACGAGAGACATAGCTACGAAAAGTGCCAATACGTCGAGTTCAAGAAGCGAGTGGCCAAGATGGACGAGCTCAGGGAGGCCAAGGGCGGTGCGCGCAGCAATTAGATCGACAGAAAAGGTGTATATATGGAGCCGAGCCAGGCGGCCTTAAGACAGTAAAGAGCTGGGAATGAATCGACGGCAATTTGAACTGACTGCACCACGCTCTGCACCCGCACGAAATGGAACTGCACCGATACTTGTATTTGGTATCAAGACGACGATTGTGAATGGAACGTCCGACTGTTTTCACGAGGTTTCAAGGGAGATCGGTCTTCTTCCGATACGATTCGACACGAGACACCGGGAGATACTGTGGTAAGTTTTAGAGGGTTATGTGTCATCAGGTCATTATATCTGCATTAAAATACAGGTTCTGTTATTTAACACCAGCTTTCCTCATCCTCAAGCTTCGACGACAACAAAAGCGTCACCGGGAGCCTCGTCAGACGGGACAGCCTCGATCGGAGCCTCAACGGCGGCAAGTTTCGCGGTTTCAGGGGCACTATTCGGCTTCCTCTCTCTGACCAAGTGCATTCGCCCGTCCACCTTGGGCCACACGCTGGGCAGACTGCCTTTGTTTGTCTACCACGACTCTCGATTGAACGCTCCGCAACCCGTACTTGGGGCCCGTCGCATTCGCACTGCCGAGATACTCATCCCGAGCGGTTTCGCTGGCAGCCCTCTCTCCGTACGCGAATGCATCATGCTCGGCGCCCCATTGTCCAAACACCTTGAACAAGAGATCGGTGTCGGTAATTGCATCTTCTTGCCCGCTGGCTTTGCGTCCACGGAGGATTGCCCCTTGCGCAGCATCTTGTACCCGCCCCAGCCGTTGGCAAGCCACTCCGTCATGGCCTTTGTGGGGGGGAGAAGAAGAAGGAGACCGGTCCGAGTCGATACCCACCATTCCAAAGAAGCAGATGCGCTGGTTGCCGTGTTGTTGTATGTTGAAGACGCTCTGGATCAAGAGGGGGGGGGGTTGAAGGCTGCTTGCTAAGGCCGTGGATGCAGCAAGGCTGAAGTTGGATGGATGGCCTTCAGGGGCGTCTTGAAACACAAAAGAGTCAGTACACCCTGTGTAAACATGCAAGACCGGCAACACAGCACATGACACCGATGGGCAGTTCTGCGAGGATGTTGGAGATCTGGGCGGCTGAGTCGAAGGGTGCCGAGGGTACAAAGACGCTACTGCTGAAGACAATCATGGGCTTGCTGGATGATCTGTTGGCATAGTTGGCTGGCTTGTGCGTTTCAACGCCGAGGGGATTCAAGCCTTGCTTGGCGGACTTGAGCATGGTTGCAAAGCGGCCGATGTGTTGGGAGAGATACTTTTACCCATTACCACCATGTCACGGCAGCCATGGGATTACTCTGCTGGACCGGACTGGCAAAGGGGGCAGAGTGAGAAACGAGATGATAGGGCCAAGGAGCACGCATACAGGGGAAAGGAGAAAGTGGACTACATACGACGTCGTTAAAGTAGTAAAACGTCAGGATATCATTGCAGCTATTTGGGGCATTCTGTTGCTCCTGAGTTGCAGTATGTTGCTCTACCGCCTGTTCCACGGACGCGGGCTCAGAAATATTGCTGGTGTCGGCATTGATTGCCGGCTGGCCCAGCACCCAGGAGAATGATAGCAGGAGGCACAATGCCCGGAAGAGGACGCGGAGGCAAGCCATTCAAGTTCGTTAATCGTTATGGTTAAAAGAGTGTAATAGGGTTGGGTATCTGTAAAAGAATGACACGGGTCGGTTTAATTCTTGCTTTTTGAGAAGAAAAGAAACACAGAGAATGAAGAAAAGGAAAAATTCTCTGGAGGAAGGGCATGGTCAGCTTCCCCTTTTTAAGTGTCTTAATGTCCGTGAGGTGACCGGCGATGGCTTCATGCAATTGTCAGCCCTTGGATAACCTTATTGTCAATAAACCTCGTGTTGGAGAACGCTGCCAATTCGTCGTCCCTCTGTTGTATTTGTTCGGGTTGAACGTTGGGCAGGTTGGTCATACGTTCCATGATGGCTTCGTTCGGAATGGACCAGTTTCGGTGGTCTCTATGGGTCAACCATCTCGGGAGGTGCTCCGTTTTGGAAGCAGCCACACAACCAGATAATATCGATGATTGGGTACATTGGGCATAAGGTGTCCCAAAGCAATGGAAGCTATCCATCCAGTCCTCCTTTGACCCCTGCTAAGAAGGATATATGGCTGAAGGCGCAACAAGGCTTACTGCCACATGCCTTCATGACGCTCCTCTGCATATTGTACCAGACCTTGCTATGACTCGCGCTTTTCAGCTTGTGTACACAGTATGGATGTCAACCCGAAGTTTTTTGCATCAGGATCGATCTTAATCATGCAGCTCGCGAATTTTGAGGCACCACACGAACGAAGAGTAGAGGGAGGAAAACTGCCAGGAGTCATGAATTGGTGATGTATGTTCTGCATGTTCTTAAACACAGGATTTATACAAGAAAATTAGACTATATACAAGAATGTTTGTTGTCTGCCCAAAATTATCTACACACGCGCCAACCAGTCTATTTGTTCAAGAGGAGAGAAGGAATCTAAAACCACTTGTAGACGGAAGGATCGGCGTTCTTGACGAGCATCTGGACGTACTCATCGTGCCACTCACCGGCGCGGGGAGCACCGGCGAAGCCGCACTGGCCATCAGACTCACCGCCGGGCTTGACCCAGACGATGGCATCGACGACAGTATTGTTGGTGTTGGTTGACGGAGCGGGTCCGAACCCGGCAGGCTCGACATTGCACCACTCACCCCTGTTGTTATGTTAGTAAGGCCGTCTTGGGGAAATGAAATCTCAGGATATTGATGGGAAAAAGACATACCACTCCGCACGGGCGCCAGGAAGATGGACGCGGCCCTGATCGACAATGAAGTGGGCAGGGAGACCGGCGGCCTCGAGATGGGGAGCCAGGCTGGTGGCGTAGTGGCTCTCATCCCAAGAGTTGCTCCACTCGGTGTAGTTCTCGCGGACCTTGGCATTGAAGGGGTTGTAGTTGGAGACGTTGGTCGCGAAACCACGAATCTTCTTCTGCTTTGCGCCCTCGGCGGTGTCGGCGTTGGCGCGCTTGAGCACCTCGGCGAACTCGGCAGCCGCAAGGGGCAGGTTGCCGTCCCAGCCGAGCCAGCCACCGTGGGCCGCGTCAATGTAGAGGTGGACGTGGTCGTGCTGGAGCTGGGAGATGGCGTGGGCGATACCGTCACGGTAGACCTCGGCGGCGTTGGCGCACTGCTCGATGCCCAGGTTGGTGACCAGGTTACCGAGGGAATCGGGCTCGAGAACGATGGCAAAGGTCAGGTCCGAAGCAGCCGCAACCTTTTCGGCGTAGGGCTTGACGAACTCGTCCTTGTACCGCTGGAGGCCGTTCTGGGAGCTGAGGAGCTCGCCAGCGGACTCGCCGGCGGAGCAATCCCTGTCGGGAAGGTTGTAGAGGACAAGACCGACGATCTGCTTCTTGCCGGTGAGCTTCTGGACCTTGCGGGCCTGGGCAATGGCGCTGTCGATGCGGCCGAGCTCGGAGAGACGGGACACCCAGACGAAGGTGCTGATTGTCTTGACCTGGAGGGTGCGGAGAGCGTGCTTGACGTCGCCCTTCTTGAGGAAGCTCTTCCAGGTCTGGTCGAGCTTGCCGGTCCACTCGGGGTTGACGAACTGGGCCTTACCCAAGAAAGGGTTCGCATCGCCGGTCACGGGAGCCGGAGCGGTGGGCTTGCCGGGCTTGGGGAAGGTAGGCACGGCGAGGGCGCCGGTGGCCAAAGCGGCCATGAGGAAGTCGGTAGTACGCATGGTGGAAGGGGTGTATCCTGGTACTGTCTAGACCGGTCTGACGGCTGAGTCTAATGAATTGATCTTGCTGCGTAGTGAAACGAGCAAGAAACAAGAGACCGAGGATGAAGATTGAGAGAGACTGGCTGAGGAAACAAAAGCCTTCCTTCCGACTTGAGCCACGACATGCTCGTCCCGTCTCTTATACGTTTTTTTCTTATCCCTTGTCGACTTCCCCAGATCTCTCTGCCCACCGGACTGCTGGCTCGTCGGTTCGCCTTGACATGCCATCACATCCGCTGGCCAAGTCGCAATGGCATGGATGTCGATGGGCTCCCCGGGTTTCTCGCCCGCTGGAAGGAGATGTCGTGCCGGCGCCATGAACAGACTTAGCACAGAGTTGATGATGGCCCACTCGGAACGACACATCGCGTTGGTAGGCTAAGGTCTTGGCCTGGGGTGCGGCTCTCGGTTGCTATCCCGAACATCCGCCATCTTCCATGTGCCCAATGCGGAAATACAGAAACATTGAGTGCTGCTGGGGGAATAAACGGTCCTGGCCCGTCAATGGGGATGTGGTGGATCTCGAGAGAAGGACAAGAACAGATTACCCCTGACCGCGAACAACGGCATGGACGCTCGCTTGTCCGCGATCTCGTTCTATGCGTCCCGATAGCATGCGGTGAGGGTGGCATATGACCTCAACCTGCATTGTGTTCAATTTCCCGCCGCCAAGTCGTGATCTGGTGAAGGGCATGCGAATATATTATCGTCGGGAGCCCAGCCCGGTCGACGAGATGTGGATGAGAAATGCACAACAAATGTTCCAGCCCTCTCTTGTCTCTGCTCCTTGCTTCGTGTGTCTATTTTCGCGTCCCTGCGTTGGTCCTTGCGAGAGGGCTGATGAGTGGTACATCAATCTTGAGCCTTGTCTGGGGACTCTAGAGCCGCAATTGCGTCGATGGACGACATCTTAATTCCTGCGTCTAAATAAGCGCGATTGTGCGAGGCTGGTGCAACCTTTGCGCTCTTTGCTGGAGGCTGTCTCCGGTGATGTTTATCGGTGAGCTGACATTATCTAGAGTATAGAAGTAGAAAAAGACGCTTGAATGCTTCTGGTGATCAATGATTGCGGGCGAGTCGAGGAAAAAAGAAAAAAAGAAAACAAGAAAACAAGGTTCGGATCAATTCCACCATGACACTGACCCCGTCCACACCGGTCGCGTCAAGTCACAAGCACCACCAACTTCAATTGTCATGATGAGAAACACTTTAGCAATCAACCACTCAACTTACTCGCTCGCGCTCGCAAAACAAGCGGTGAAAAAAAGGCTGACACCGAGCTGCTGTAATCAAATAATTGATGTCTTCGCCGCACTATTGAGTAAACTTGTGCTGATGGGCTGCAGCGAATTTGCGACTGAAGCTGACCAACCAATCACTTTCACTTCCAAAAAACAGTGACAACTCAGGTCCCGTCTGATCCATCGCCTCCTCCAACAAACAAAAAAAAAGATGGAGGTTTGTTGATGACAAAATCGATCACAGCTTGCGTCAACGTGGGGAACCCTTGCCGATCAGCCTCCGGTGAACCCCGCATGAGCCCTCCATTCAATTTGAATGCGGAGCAGCGGGGTCAGCGCCCACTTTGGGCCACTGAGCACCGAAGCAAACCCCCCGCCGCGTGCCGAACTCCAGGGCACATGGCGGGCGGATGATGGCAACCAGGGCAGTTGATGAATACCTCAGCGCATGACTAATGCTTCCCAATTGATGGAACACTTGCGAATCGCCCATCGGCCCGGTTCAAGTTGTCATCTGTCGAAACCAGGAAAAGGGGTTTTTGATGTATCTTCATCTTTTCTTTTGATAGAACTCCATTTTCCTTGCTGCACGACTTGTCGGTTTTGTTGCATTGTTTTCCCCTGCTGATACCTAGAGGAACTGGAACCTTCGGCCCGAGCCTGTGATCGCTTTGGTTTGCTCCGAGACACCCACCTACCCTGACCGATTGCGCAACTCGACGCACACCACGTTCCCCTCCCTACGGGCTGGCCTACCCCTATCGCAATCCGTCGCCTTGCCTCGCCACGCCTTCCCGTCACTGGACGACCCCTCGGCGCAACCATGCCAGGCCAACAACCAGACGAATGGCAACGAGCCCACGCGAGCCAATTACCTTCCTTCTACTCCCCGCGAACAGAACCGCAACAATCAACACAGAGCGATGATGCCGATGTCTCACAAGCCGAATTCTCGGTTTCTGCTGCTTCCCGAGAGGTAGAAGATGAGGGCGCATCACCAACGCTGACGGCGCCACCGCCATCCTCCCTCCTCAGTCCCGCATTCACTCCCCCAGCGACACCGGGCACCGCTACACCTTCCACACTCTTGCTCTCCGAACCGCGGGGCGTACCGGTTGACAGTTCCGATCCCTCCGGTGGATGTGGCTCCAAGCACCCGCGTCTCCTCGAGAAGCTACCCGAAGTAGAGTGCATCGTGCGCGCGCGCATTCCGACCACCACAGGAGCCGAGATGTTCCTACATCTGTACAGCAACAATGTCGACAATAAGGAGCATTTGGCGATTGTTTTCGGAAACAATATCCGCAGCAAGTCGCTGGACGCCGTGAGGGAAGGAGAAACAGAGATGGACCGCCTGGTGCGGGGCGCTTATACCGGCAGACTGTATCCTGGCAGAACCACAAGCGTCGACCCCAAGACTGGTGCTGGCGGGCCGGCTCGATCCGCCGAAGGAGCGAACAACGTATCACAAGAAGAGGAACAGCTGCAACCACCCTTGGTCAGGATACACAGCGAGTGTTATACCGGCGAAACCGTCTGGTCTGCAAGGTGCGACTGCGGGGAGCAGCTGGACGAGGCTGCACGGCTCATGTCGCTGCCGTCAAACAAGGCCGGCGGCATCATCATATATCTTCGACAGGAAGGTCGCGGCATCGGACTCGGCGAGAAGCTCAAGGCGTACAATCTACAGGATCTCGGCTCGGATACCGTCGAGGCAAATCTGTTGCTTCGGCATCCTGCCGATGCGCGGAGTTATGGTCTGGCAACGGCAATGCTGCTCGATCTGGGTCAAAAAGAGGTGCGCCTGCTCACAAATAACCCGGACAAGATCCGCGCTGTGGAAGGCCCCAACAGGGAGATTGTGGTGACGGAGCGCGTGGCCATGGTGCCGCTTTCTTGGAAGGGGAGGGGTGGATTCAGGGCACCTGAGGTGGAGGGGTATTTAAAGACCAAGGTAAGTTGCTCATTGCGTGAAAAGATTCCCTGGGCAAAAAAGAAGACCAACAAGACAATGCTGACGCTGTCAAACACAGATCGAGAAGATGGGACACATGCTAGATATGGCCTCGTTGCCAAGCTGAAACCGTCGCGTTTGACGAATTTGTTGTTGCACATTCAGCATATGCAAAAGTATATACCGACTATAGATACCTTGATGATGAGCGATTGAAGAAAAATTGACGATGGCATTTGGATGGCGACATGCGCTTTGAGCTGAAATTAGGAAAATGTCATCCGTACGAAGTATTTGCTTTGCGATGTGATGGTTGTGCTGTTGACGTTCAGCTCAGGGGGTCATCACCCCCCTGAATTTCCAGGGGAGACCACCGGCGTAGCTGTGTTTAACAAGTGGGGTTGCAACTTGGGTCACGCAAACAGACCAATCTAGAGCGGGGCTTCGATAAGACGGGAATCAATTACACTGATAAGGCCAGCTGCAGTCGTTCCGCGACTGGTGCCTCCAAAAGTTTCCAGGCACGCGTTCTGATCGAAGGGGTTGTTGAACTCTAGCCAAAGTTTATTGGGCTTTTGGCGTTTTTGCCTTTTTATTCCATTTTCCTGAACCAAACCGAAAGCATTTCCTTAACTCTTCCGACGAAAACAGGCGAAGCATCAATTTACATTTTCCAACACCAGTCTAATTTCCAATTCAACTACGCTTTGCGTCACATAAACATGCGACAAGACACCATGCGTCTTCGACTCTTAATACGACGCCATGCGCTCCCCGAAGTGCGAATCGTTTTCAGCTGCAAAACCGAGAACGACCCTACCATCGCCGGTCTGTTGGAACAAGTCAACGAGATCATACCCTTGGAGAGCAGCGAATGGGGCCTGGAAGATTATGCCGTGGAATTACGCAAGGATAACGGCACTGCGTTTGACTGCTTGCACTTCCAACCAGTTACTGATGTGTTGAGAAATGACGAGGAGGTTTAGTACGTGATTCTGCTATTTTGGGTCTTCTAATTTCATCTTGTTACATTTGGCTAACAGGGCTTACCACCAACAGCATACGCCCTCTTGCCACAGAAGACCGGAGGAAACGTCGACTGAGTGGCCGCGAGCAGATATCAGCTGATGGCAGGCATCTCATTGACGGTATCGCCTTCGGCCGTCCCCGGCTCCGAGCCCCGCGCGATCGTCCGACCGTTGAAATTCCACCCCTCAAGCGCCGTCGGATTGCCTACGAGTCAGAAGATGATGACCCCGATGACGACCAGGACCCTCAGTTGCTGATTACACAGTACGGAGAACCAAACGGACGACAAAGTCACGGAAGTGTCCGTTTCAGCGCCGAATTCGACGATGCCGACCAGGATCCAGATGCAGACGAGGACTATGTCGAGGACAACGAGGATGAGGAAGAAGAAGACGTCGACCTGGAAGACGAAGTCGTCGAGGATGAGGATGAGGACTTAGACATGGACGACTTGGATGACGATGACCTCGCATCCGAGCTTCGAGATCTCCAGAACGACATGCAGGACGCTGATATCCAACAGAAAGTGGACGAAGGGGTTCAAGAGGGGACCGCCTCTCCATCAACCAGTGACCTTAACCTGGAGCGCTTGGATATGATCACAGCCCTTCGGGCAGCATTTCCACATAGTACATTCGAGACCCTCGAAGAGAAGTTGCGGGGCAACCAATACAATTTGAGGCAGACCTACGCCGAGTTGCGCATAACATGCCCGTCGGTGATGCACGTCAAGGCCATGATGCAACATTACCGATCACTTCGCAACCAAGCGGCGACTGGAAACCACGACGACCAAAAAGAAGATTTCGCTGTCGAAAGCGATGCCGAGTCCGTCGAAAGCGTCATCAAGCATTACGATCACCACGGCTTCCCCACCGGCTCAGTTCTTGCCGGTACTGCCTCTAAGCATATGGCACTGGAGATGCAGAAAGCGGGGCAAGCTGTCAAGATTCCTGTTCACACCAAGTTCGACGAGGACGAGAGCGAGGACGGTTCAGACGAAGGCCACGACGATGATCTGGGTGATTCATCTTCTGCTTCGTCGGATGACAATGATGACGACGGTGAGAGCGACAGTGGGCCTGAGGTCGCGTCCTCCAAGATGCACCCACCCTTGCCAGAGTCTGATGACGATGATGCCGATGAAAAATCAGACTCTGACGAGAGCAGCAACAACTCCGACGAATCTGACGCTGTTTCCGAGAATCATAGTGACCAGGAAAGCGAGGCGGATGCAGATGTAAGCGACAGTGACAGTGATGGTGGTATGGCCATCGATAGCGACGACGCGGGCGAAAAGCATGACCATCAGGACAGCGATGACGACAGCGATGGAGACGAAAGTGACGACGGCAACGATGCCAATGCTAGTGACGCGGCGGACGACTCCGATGACCAAAACGACGATGGTTCTTCCGATAGCAGCAGCGACGACCAAGCGGATAGCAGCTCGGACGACGATGCAACACAGCACAGCGACAATGCTGGTTCAGAAGACTCCTCTGACGACGATAGTGCCTCTTCCGACAGCGCGGACTCTTCAAGTGACGGTCCCTCTAGCGATGATTCTTCCAGTGACGAAGACTCTCCCGATCGCAGCGTCCTGAGTAGCCCAACTCTTAGAAATTCTCCTTTCAAAAAGCAAGTCCCCGACCCGTCAAAAAACGCAGAGTCACAGAAACAACGGCTCGTCCCGACAAACGAACCCCCTCCCATCCCACCCGGCCATGGTAAACTGCAGACTCGGAAGCGCAACGCTCGTCGAAGACTTTTGAAGCAGGCACAACAAATAGGTGCCACAGCTACGGCGGCTGCGAGCACCACACCCCAGCCTGCTGTAGTGACTGACGCCGTCACAGCCGACATCGAGGCATCCATCGCCGCCAAAAAGGCTCAAATGTTGAAGCGGCTGGAGGGTTTTACGGAATTGCTCGTACAGGGACTGAGTTCAGAAACCAACAAGAAACAGGAAGAGCCTGCATCTGCTCCTTGCCCCGTCGTCCAGGAAGCGCTTGACGCGTGGCGAGACAAGATCAACTACACCGCCGTGGAATGTTGCCAGGAGGGTGTCGACCTCAGTGAACCTCCGTTTCCTTTCGTTCAGCGATGGGATCCACAACAACAGTACAACAGCGGTCGCGCAAAACGGAAGCAGCGTAACCAAGCTGACTACCAGGATGACCACAGCGCAAAAAGACGAAGGCACAACGATTACGATGACAGCGTCACTTATGCTGAGACCACACTCGATTATGATGAGAGCATGGTTAACGGCGATACCACCCTCAACTACGATGACGAGCCGCAACAGGATG
Source organism: Podospora australis (assembly GCA_033296905.1). Classification (NCBI taxonomy): domain Eukaryota; kingdom Fungi; phylum Ascomycota; class Sordariomycetes; order Sordariales; family Podosporaceae; genus Podospora; species Podospora australis. The sequence goes on along the minus strand of MU864445.1, from coordinate 64,788 downwards.
CGGAGCAGGCTTCCCATAGCCAAGATCAGGAGGACAGCGAAGAGGATCTGCCCCCGTTGCCTGCTGATCTGGCTTCACTTCCATCCATTCATCCCAGTGAGGCGAAACCTGATATGGTTATCACATGGAAACAGTTTTTGCTCTCACGGGCGACGAATTGGACACCACAGGTTGTCAGCTTGACCGGAATGGTTGTCAGCTTCGAAGGAGACAGCAACATCCGTCTGCGCCTCGCCAAGAGAGACCAAAACCTCGATCGCAACGAGAAAGTCTATGACGAGGATGGTAACAGGGTTTACGACAAGTTTGAACTTCCGGCCTCGGATGATGACGAGCAAGAGGATGAAGAAGATGAAGGTTATCGGACTCTTGAGTTTTCGGAAATGCTGGACACCCGTGTTCTCCAGCATCTCATTGTAGTGGTGCCAGGTACGCCAACAGTGCAACCAGCACCCGAGTCTCAGGTGGCCACTCGCCTCTGTGACGGTGGTGCATATCATGGGCCGAAAGAGACAATCAGTGCGCACACTTCGGCTACAATGGGTCGTGAGGAGATGGACCAGCGTACCGACATCGCTTCTCAGATGGAAATTGACACGGCGACTACCGAGGAGAGTGTGATTCCGGAGACCAACATCGGGAATGTGGTCGAACAGCCCCCGGCGCAGATTTCATCGATCGAGGACATCAGCATGACAGAGGAGAGGCGGCACGAGATCAGCCAGCTGATCAATGAAGCCGGTTTCCGCAAAGAGGTTGACCTTTCCATCACCAAGGACGCTCGTTCAGATCGAAGCAGCAACTCACCTTCTCGGCAACTCGAAAACACACTGCAGCAGGCCACGGCCGCACCCCTCGGGGCTATGCCGTTTGTGTCCTCGCAGCCTCAAAGCCAGGTTAGCTCCGTTTCCGCTTCGCAGGCCACGTCCAACGGCGTAGATTCGCAGCCGATTCATCTCGAACCCTTTGATGGCTTCTCAGATGCCATTACGCTCCCTTCCGACAACCGAGTCGAATACCACAAATTAGATCTGCCTCCGTCCGACATTAGAAGCGTTCACAGCGGGAGACAGGTTGATCCCGGTGATTACAGCGTTGACCTGCGCGATTCCTCATTCAACGCATCTGAGGATGATGCAGCGTCCCCACCAGGCAGCGATAATGAATCTGACGATTCCCTACCATCACTCGGAGAGATCTTGACACAGAATTCGAGAAGAAGCTCGAATGCGTCCCAAAGGGCCGATATCACGTCAGCCTTCAAAGCACGGAAGCCAGCGGCCAACCGCCACAGCGCGGAGACCACCACCCGCACCCACCGTACGCTACCTCGAGAGGATTTTTCCGATGACGAAGACTTTTCCGACGGTCAAGAAGCTAAGGACCAAGGAAGCGATGCGGAGGACAAGGAGGACGATGACAATCAGGCATCGGTATCAGGGGGATCTAATGTAGAGGATCCAGCAGACAACAGCGACGCCGAGTCTCTGGTTGGCGTTGCTGAACACAAAAGACTCGACAAGGTCAAGACGGAACCTCTTTCATCGCAGTCTCCTAATGCGAGACGAGTCAACCCTCCCAGAAAGGCTCGTGGATCCGGTGGTTCCTCTCAGTTCTACATTCCCGAAGGGTCACAAGTTGTTTCTCTGTTGTCTAGCAGCCCGGAGCCCGTAATCGAGGAGAACTACGCGGAGGATGACATTGATGAGACGTATGAAGATACCCAAGATTCGGGGTTTCCCGACAGTGGGAACTGGGTCAGCAAAAAGGGCTCTCGAGGTGTACCTACTTCATCCTTCGGGCCCACAAGAGAGAAGGTGAGCGTCCCCAAGCGGTTCGCAAGCTCACAGCAGCCTGTCCAGCAGAAACCCACTGCGTATGACTCCAGCAAGAGCAAGGCTCTGGAGAACCTTCTCAAAGCGAAGAAAAAGATGTCGGCACGGCCCTTGGGTAGGAGATTTTAGGAAGTCTCAACATGATGGGGATCCGTGTGGGGGATTTTTTTATTTTTGTTTTAGTCTTGCACGTTATGGGAACGGCGAGATGGTAAACATTGCACGTGAAGGGTTCAGGGCGAAATGGGCATGTACACACTACGAGTATGTAATAATATTGGGCGTATTATTTGGTATGGCGCAGAATTTGGGTCGATGTGCCACGGCCTCTCTCACATTTGTGGTAAGGGAATGCCGTAGCGTAGTAGTAAATAATTATTATCATTCTGCATTAGACGTTTATTGAGACGGGCATCCTTCATGTATCTCCTGATGTTCAGGACGTTTATGTTGCATTTTACGTGCGTCAAAGAGCAGCATATCCAGCTCAGCCGATATATCACGGAGTCAACCGCTATTGGATGGCTCACGGACCCGAATGAAGCTGATTTGTCCCCAAGAGAACGTAGGTATTGCGCGGGGTTAATTGTATGATCGGAGGTGGCACATTTGAAGGGAACTGGAGATCATATCGAGATGTCGTCGCCGTCACGTGTCGCTGTTATGTTGCCATTGTTTGCCCTTACAACGGCAGTGATGTCAGTCAGCATCTCGATCTATTTTCTTGACAAGGATCTCAAGACAAGTATATTTCGTCTCCAAATATGAGAGGTGAGAGGTCCCCAACAAACTTGCCGATCTCCAAATGCCATCATGTGGTTTAGTTTTCCGAGCGGAAGAGTACCTTATGTAAGAGCTGCATAAGCGCGCGAGGGCTCGTTATACTTTCTCGAACATAACTGGCTCAGATGGAATTTCTTCCTGTCAAACCAGATGGAAAGTCTGTTCGATTCACGGCAAGCAGTCTGGGCGAGATCATCGATTCATATCATATGATGGTCATGAGGGAGATGCGATTAGGTACCCAGCTTTCTATTCTTTTTTTTTTTTCCATCCTTTCTTTCCTGGTCCCACTCCCGATGTCCCTCCCGATTGCTGCTGTGCGTTTGAGCGCGATGGATGCCCAGCACAACGCCCAAAGCGTTGGAGGGTACCTAGTACCGCTTACCCCACCATTGGATTGGCCTGGAACAACGGGAACGGCTTCCAAGCAACTTGGCGTAACGCGAAGATTTGGTCGAAATTTCACCGTTCTTCTCTCTCTCTCGACTTTCCGCCTCTTCCCTCCCCATATCTGGTACGTATGATGTGATGCGTGACCAGCACGACGGAAAGAATGGGAACCTGGAACGATGTTATGGTGTTTCTCTCTAGCGTCAAAGGTTAAGCATGTTTCGAGTCTTCATCAGGAAGAATCCCCCGATCGACATCATCAACACCAACAAACGCTGCGAACCAAAGCGGTGAACAAGAAAAAAAATGTGTGGCGCGCCCCGCTTCCTCATATTGGCACGCCATGGTCGGCGGGGCTTCCTTCATGTGCCGCCAAGAACAATATCGGTACGGATAAGGCACTCCCTGGTTGTTGCACACACTTTTCCCGGCATCCGCCGTCATCATCAAGGTGCTTCTTCGGGATGGAGATGAAGGAACAATGTCTCAGCTCCTGACAGGATGATGTTGCTGCCCTTATCAGTAGCAGGTCACAATACGGTAAACATGTGCAGCTGCCCGACGGCATCTTCCAATCTGTCCCTGACAATCCAATCTTCTAATTATCTGCAAGATATTCGTATCAATTTTCCCTCATCAATAATAACCGCCGTTTGCAGACCATCCACAATTGTTTCTATTCCTGTTTGCCTTTTTATTATTGAGATATCTCCCCAAGAAAGATCATTTCAACTGCGGGGCATTTCTCCTTTCCTTGGACACATTGGAGCACTGACACAGGTTGTGACAAGCTCCTCCAAGCTCCACCGCCCACCGTGTCCAGGCTGTTCCCACAGTTTTGTGTTCCCACAGTTTTGGCCCTTGCAGGGATCTTCCTTTGTTCCCGAATCATCAGTGACGACAGTTGAAGATCACTACAAAAGTCAAATACTCGCTGCACTCTCCCGGCAGAGCCGCAAAAATACGAGACAACTCATCCTCTCAATCACCCCAGACACTAATAAAGTTTAGCCTCACAAGGAAATCGCTGCTGACTGCGACAAAGCTCCACCGTTGGTCGACTCAGCACCTAGCAGTGGGAAATACTTCATCTGATCGCATCCCAGCGAGACTCCTGAAAAGAGACTCCATCTCCAGCGACACCCGACGCCCAGCCTCCTTAACAGAGAGCTTTCCCAAGACTCCCGTCCTGGGGGAAAGGAGAGCGCGTCCGAGCTGCAGAGCTGAGTGGAAAGCTCAAAGCAGGGTCAGCAGGGGGGCACGACAAGCCACAAGAGATAAGGCACTCTCGCATTCTCAGCGTCTCGCCGACCGCAATTTCATTCTTGAATCATTCAGACGCACGCAATTCAGCAAAAAAAGAGACAGCTCAGCTCAGCTGCCCGCCCAGTTTTATTTTCCGTCGTTCTTCATCCACAAAACACCCGAGTTGTTGTTCTTGCTACAATTGCCAATCTCTCCGTCGAACACACGACAAGAACCTCCTCGACTTCCAATGGTCCCGCCATCTGCAGTATCTTTTTCGTATGCAAGCCTACACGCTTTGATCGAGTCCTATAACCACACATATCACGGCGCTGTATCTCTACCACCGACATGAGCTTCTCTGCCTCGTCCAAGTCTTCCTCCATCACCAACACGGCGAACAACATGTTCCAGCTACCCTCCAGCCCAGCGCCCATGCTGGCACACCATCACAACCGTGATCTCGCCCTTCAGAAGTATTTCCTCTTGCAGGAGCAGCAAGAATCCCTTCGCCAGCACCTCGACGAACTCCGGTCCCCGCAGTCGTCGTTCTACTCGACTATGACCAACTCCAGCGCATCCGTTTCACCTATTCAAGTCTCGCCGTCCGACGTTATCTCCCGCCACCAGTTTCGTAGCTCTTCGATCCCGATGGTAAAGCGATCATGCAGCTTGGCGTTGGATGGCACAGCCCTGGCAGAGGTCGCTGCTGAGGAGGCCAAGCTCTGCGATGTCAATGAGGGCCTCAAGCGGGCGCTGACGGAGCTTCTCAACTGCGACGCAGTGAGAGCCGACCGTGCGTTCCGCACCTGGGTGCAGTCCCGACTCATGGACACGGAAAGGGAGTTGCGGAGCGGACGGCGAAGGCGCAGCGCCCCCGATGCTTGATCTTGGAGAAGCTGAAGCATCCGGATGAGATCGGTGGCGCCATCAGGACGTATGATGGCTGTCCTGTCCCCACCAAGTTGGCCCCATTATGGGGAGATTCCTGACACGGCCGAGGGTCCATGTTGTCCTTAGTGTTTCCTCTCCTTCTCTCTTTTTTTTTAATACTCTTCTCTGTTGAATGCTTCTGGGATATGGAGTTGAAGACGTCTTTATCCTCACTACCATCCTGTAATTACACAGCCTGTCGGCGATTGGTTCCTTTTTTGCCTGTTGCATCATAGCTTGGCGTTCACGGGTTTCTCTCATTGTTACATCTTCTGTTTTGGGATTTTTCGTTATGGGCTTTTTTTTTTGAAGGCATGGAAAATCAAGCTCGTTGCATCAACAAACTATTCAGCGGCATAGCTTCTTGGACTGGTCAGTCAGGGTTTCTCTTTGGGGGATCGCGCCGTTTGGAGACCGGATTTTGGGATTTAGGGGTGTTGGATATCGAACCGGCACACTGTGCTTATTTTGTGTGGTTCGTCAATGGGCATAACAGAAATCAGGAACAGAGCTCCTGATGTCTTTTTCTACGCCTTTCTACGTTTAATACAAACATTGACTCGGTTTTACTCGTCTCTTTCCAAGATGCGGAATGCGGTGCTCAGTGTTTCCACTCATCATGAGGTGTTTAGTTTAACGATATACGCCGTATGAAGGATACAAGATATCTTATCTCGTCCAGGCGAAGACGATTTTTGAAAATCCAGCGAGATTGTTCGCTGCCAACCAGGCACACTATGCGCGCCATCATTCTCATGATACGAATAATATCGGGGTATTGGTGCATTTTAGCGTTGTGCATCGAGCCAGGCTTAAGCTTTAAGCTTTAGATAAGCTCTTTGGCACCTTGCACTGGAAGGAAATGTCATTCCAACCCTAACCCTCTACATTATTTCTCCAAAATCGCAAACTCCATGGAGGGCGCAGCTGCGCGAACTTCAGTTGGTAGGGTCGTTGGCAGGCGCATCATCATCAAGCAAGCGTCGTCGGCTTTTCAGCAAACAATTTCGATTCCCTCTTCTGCCTTTTCTTCTCTATTCTTTGCTCAAAACTCGTGACGTCTACCGGATCAAGTCCCGTCACCATGTCGGTTCTCATTGAAACCAGCGCGGGCGACATCGTGATTGACCTGCTCGTCGACTACGCGCCCAAGATGTGCGAAAAGTACGTTCTATCGCTCACCACTCTTGCTGCTCTCCTGTGGGATACAGTAGTCACTGACTCTTAGCTTTTACCAACAGCTTTCTGAAACTCTGCAAAGTCAAATACTACAACTTCTCCCCCATCCACTCGATCCAAAAGTCCTTCTCCTTCCAGACCGGCGACCCATTAGGCCCCATGTCGGCGCAATCAGACGGCGGTACCTCCATCTGGGGCCTGCTGTCGGGCAAGCCAGAAGACAAGACGTTTCCTGCCCTGTTCCACCCAAAGTTAAAACACCTCGAGCGCGGCACCGTCAGTATGGCCACCGCTCCACACCCGAGCGACAAGGACACACGCCTCGCCGGGTCGCAGTTCATTGTCACGTTGGGAGACAATACAGATTATCTAGACGACAAAGCAGCCATCTTTGGCAAGGTCGTGGAGGGGTTTGATGTGCTGGAGAAGATCAACGAGGCCATCGTGGACGAGCGAGGGCACCCCTTGGTGGACATACGGATAAAACACACGGTGGTGCTAGATGATCCTTACCCAGACCCGGCGGGTCTACGGGAACCCAGCGCGTCGCCGCCCCCGACGAAAGTGCAGCTGGCTACGGTTCGAATCGCGGAGGGCGAGGAGCTGGTGGACGCCGAGGCGAGTGAAGAGGCCGCTGCCGAGGCCGAGCGGCGAAAACGAGAGCGGGATGCGGCCGCGCAGGCGCTGACGCTGGAGATGATGGGAGATTTGCCGTTCGCTGAGGTCAAACCGCCGGAGAACGTGTTGTTCGTGTGCAAGTTGAACCCGGTCACGACGGACGAGGATCTGGAGCTGATCTTCAGCCGGTTCGGCAAGATCTTGAGTTGCGAGGTGATCCGCGACGCAAAGACGGGCGACAGTCTACAGTATGCGTTTATCGAGTTTGAAGATAAGAAAAGCTGCGAGGAAGCTTACTTCAAGATGGACTCGGTGCTTATCGATGACAGGAGAATCCATGTGGATTTCAGCCAGAGCGTCAGCCGACTGAGCGAGGTGTGGCGGAGCGATACGAACAACAAGCGAAAGAATGCTGCTGCTAAAAGAGGTGGTGGTGGTTGGGGTGGTGTACAGGAGTTGGAGAAGTGGCGCAAGTACCGAAACGAAGAGGGGAGGTATGAAGAGGACGACGATAATTACAAGATGGTACACGGGATGGAGGACATGCGCGGCCGGCACAGCACTCACGATAAGGAACCAGATTCACGGCGAGACGGGCCGAGTGGTCATGACGATAACCGAAAGCGCGCCTCTCCGGACCGGCGGGGGTCGACGACGGACAAGTACAGCAGCAGCAGATCAGACCATCATCGTGACTACAGGCGACGTGACACAGAACAACGACGGAGTCGGAGCCCAAGGCGAGACATTGACAGGCCCGGAAACCCTGGGCGAGGAAGCCGAGACCGAGACCGAGACGACGAGAACTGGTCCCGTAGGCCAGATCGACGGGACCAAGATCGTGACGGGCGGAGAGGAGGGGGTAGGGACAGCAGAGACAAAGACAGGGACAGGGAGAGGGAGAGGGACAGGTACCGAGGACGGGGCGAGTACGGCGGCCGTTGAACAGAGGGGGGGAGCGAGCTTGTCTGTCCAGGTATGTACATCGTCGCCAACGGCTACCGACGTTACGCTGTGGTATTTCACCGTTTCTGCGAGGGCAAGCAGGCAATTTCGAAAGGAAGCAAGCACACGTAGAATCATGATCATGGTTAAACAAAGACAACACACAAGGCACGCACAACCGCCTTGTGCTTCCAATTCACCCCCACTGTTGTTGCTCTGGTCAGTCTCTCCTTTTCTCCCGTTTCCCGGTCACGCAAATGCCAACTGTCGTATCTCTCTAACACCCGTTTTTGGTGATCACTGCGTTCTAGCCCTACGTTGCCGCTTCAATGTCAGGTCTCTGTGATCATCGACGGGAGTCACCATCTGACGAAAATAGACACGTCCATGCCCATGACACACTTTCCACTTCATGAATATCTGCAAAGATACGCCTGCACATTACACACGCACAATGCAAGGGAATTGCATATTTTTTTGAGCCCTCAGGCTTGCTTCGAGGTTGTTAAATCTGGCAAACTGTTTCCTGAAGTCAGGCACCACAGATCACACTCACACAGAAGGGGGCCTCCTCCTGGGCCTCTGCTACATGCTGTCAAAGTGGTAACTCAGGGGCGGGAGCTGCCTGTGTTCCCATCGACGAGAAGAGGGGGATGCCATGCAGGCCGAAGATTCCCCCTGGATGTTTATGCAAGGGGGGGGGGGGAAGAGAGCCAATGATGTCTGCTTCCTTTTACTTCGTCAACTTTTCTTGACTTCATACGAGATTTTAAGGCAGCATGCTATGCTGCCTTATCTATTCTTGACACCCAGGTAGCGTATTGTGGCCGGCTGAAGTGGTTGGGCTTCTTTGCGATCTTCCTTGATCATGCTGGTTTCCTGCCAGTGCCAGTGCCAGTGCCAGCACGATCAGCTTAACGGGGCCCATATCCATCGAAGCATTGTGCACATTCTGTCGTCACCCGCACCCGCCACCCTGTAAGGAGCCTTTTCTCCTTCCCTTTCTCAAGTGAGGTAAGCCGTGGGGCTGGGGGTCTTTTGGAAGGGAAGACCGTGTCATGGGGAGTACAGGGGAAATACTGCCTTGCTGCTGCAGGTTCCCGTTGCACGTACGGTACTACACAGAGAGGGAATGGAGGAGATGAGATAGATGCGCGCGGCCGACTGAACGACCGGCCGGGCGGGCAATTTTCTCGAGAAGCTTCGGACGAGCTTCCAAGACATTCTGTCTTGATGGACCCTACCTGCCTAATGATCCATCCATCAAGGTGCGTTGTGGACAGGACAAGGGAGCAGGAGAAACCACTGTACATCTCTTGCTGTTGGAAGGCAATACGGAGGTGGGCAGCAACTTGGTCGATCAACTTAGGAGATAGGTATGGTATGCAACGGCATGCTGCGCTTTCCATTTCACAGGTGAGAAAAGGTTGGAGAAGATGATCAGGCTGCTGCTGCTGATGCCCCTACCGCCGTCGCCGCCGGGGTAAGTGTGCGGGCAAATCTTCGCCTCGCCTTGAGCACCAGAGAAGCTCTGTTTGCCGCTCCATGGAAGCAACGGGGCTTTTTTCTGTTCTGTTTCGCCAAGCTCTTCTGATGGCTTTTCATTATTTCTTATCAGAAACGTGATGCTGTGTAACACCGTTCGTTACCTTTTTCTGTCTTTGTCGCTTGACGGGTGACACTTGGTAAAAAGGTAGTATGTGGCTTTTCCTCCTTTTTTTTTCCCCCTATGCATAGGTACCTATGTTGAAAGCGGAAGCGGATCCATCTGATCTGTCGTTCATTGGCAGGGCAGTTCGTGACGGCGGACGGATGGGCTGGGCTGGCCATGTGGTGTGGCCCCGCGCCAGCCGCACCCGTACCACGCACCGCACCCGCCCCTCCATCAAGTTCATCATTCCCTTTCTTTTTTCTGCAGTTGTGGTTTTAGGAGTAATGTCTCGCCTTACTTGCATAAACTTCCCGCTTCTCGGTGAAGGGGGAGGAATTGGATGTCATTGGGTCAGTTGGGCTGAGGAAAATGATCGGAACGGTTCTTTGTGAACCAGTTACAGGGCGGCCAATCAGGTTTTGGTTCCTTTCCTCAATGCTGTCCGAGTGCAGACTACGCGGAGGGGTGGGAAGGATATCGCACTGCATGCGGTGCAGTGCAGTGCAGTGGCCGATGGGATGGGAAGGGATGGGATGAAAAAGGCAGGGCATCCGAGGGGTCAACCCTCCGTTGCGGGTGGTGGTGGTGGTGGTGGGGGGCGATCTCGGGTCGGTCTGCTTTCTTGAGATCGACGAATGAGGGTGGGAAAGTGTCAACGGCAAAATAAAGGGACGGAACAAAAGTTGGGGAAGGCCTGCACGTCGAATCCACACTTGACGTTGAGAGACGGGATAAGGATCACGACATACGATACCAGACCTTCGATAGCCAGCTCCTCTCTGTCTGTCTGTCTGTATGTCTGTCTGCTATGCTGCATCTCGGATCAAGCACTTGTCCATCCATCCTATTTAATTCTCCGACACGGATACCAGTCAAACTCTCTTCAACCGGAGTGGATGACGACACAACCCGGAACGAACGAACGCTAGCTGTACCAAGTGGTCTCAACTCGCCAACCGTCTGTTGTCCATCATCGGGGGCACGCGCGCGCAGATACCTATGTACTTGCACACACCGCATAAGGTATACCGCCTAACTTTTTTGGTGCCGTTCAGTTTGATGTAAGGCCCCCCTGTTTAATGTTACTTATCATCCCGCTTTCTTGTATTACATTGAACGTGTTGCCCTCGGAGGGTTGTTCTTGTTCTTGGTCGCCTGGGTGCTCGTTTTGATGCAGTTCATCTTGTCTCTCTTCGGCACCCACCGGAGGAACATGGAGGCTTGCTTTAGGGTAACGGTCGCAATCACTTACACACATGCTGCGACAGCTGCCGGCCTTCATTGCTTCTCTTCCAATACATACAAATCTCGATTGGGTCCCAGAATCCGGGAACTCGTTATTCTGTCCGTTCAAGACACAGAAAAAGGTGGCGTGGTTAATATCGAGGCATCTGGGATCTTGCTTGTTTGGCGGGTTACACCAGATAGATGCCTACCTCTTAGCAAGGCAGAAGACAACATCTCACTGGCCGGGGAACAAGGAGGATAGGCGGGGGAATTCAGATTTCCCGCGGACTATTGTTATGATGGATGGTGAAAGGGGGGGGGGAGGGGTGTTCAACGGCCTGCTCTTACGGGGGGCCCATCAGAGGTACAGCATCATGCTGTGGGACACAAGTTGCCGTTGAAGATATGCCTTGGCCTTCCGAGCTTGAAGATTGCGTTCAGTTTTCTTGGAAATGAATGTGAAGCGAGTAGTTTTATGAAGGCGCTGTGGCCAAGGTACTTATTGCCTGTAGCCGAAAGATCAGATCAATACATCGGTGAGATGCCCTTTTCTGTTTCAGGGCGTCTTATGATCCTGAAGGGATCGGGTTGTCAAGAGATCGGGCAGACAAGCATATTTTCGCATGCTATCTCTCCTGAGCCCAGCTCAGGGGTTGATCACGAGAATGTGAGACAGGAATCTTCTTGGTCAAGAAGGGCAAGACAGGTTCGCAGCAGGTTCAGATCAGCCGCAGCGCACAGCAAGCCAGCCCCAAGACACCGATCAAGCCTAAATCCGTGTGTGGCACGCAGGTTCTGTTCCTGCATTTCGTCATTCTCTTCCGTTCTCTCGCTCTCGTGTCTGCGTTCCAACGTCAAGCCACGGGCGTTTCTGCTGCCGGGTTGGGATTGATAGCTGGCGTGGAATACAAGTTCCGAACACAACGCCCAGGGGGACTAAGAGTTGGACGTCAGCTTTCTTTCAGCCTCTTTGGGCCTTGGGATGAGCAGTTCTTGCGAATAATGGTGTCTATCGTTCTGATCACGAAGTCATTTGCGGAGAATAATCTTGGATACGGTTGTCTGCTGTAATTCATGAGGGGAAGACATCCCAACCACCACCTTGGCAATTCCAAAGGCAAGGCAGCACCCTTCTGATTGATAAAACCCCCCCAACTTCTCACATCCACACCAGAAATACAGTACCTATCCCGTAACGCAAAATGGAGTATATCTGCATTAACGATGGTCCACAGCAGCTGGTCATCAACGGGGCACCCAAGGGCGGGGCGGAAAATATAAACCGACTGACAGAGAAAGAAAGAAGGGGGGGGAAATAAGGGATGAAAGCTTGGGGGAGGCGTGCAACAGCCACTCTGGTCCCGTCGGATAGCTGCGTTTTTCTCGTCTCCCTTTCTTCATTCTGTCAGAGAGTTGAATGGCTGGGTCCAGAAAACTTTTAGTGAGTGCTAGGTCTCTCAACAGGAGCTTTTCTGCAAGCACCCGCCGAGGGGGGGAGGAGGAGGCTACCCAACGACCCCCAGGAAACGTGACACCAGCCACTTTACCTTTTTTCTCCAACGCCCCCAAAACTTTGCCCGTTGTCGTGTTGTAGGTATGCCGTGGTGTGTTGCCACCTCCACCCCTCCCCTCACGTGTGCTTGCTGACGCCAATGGTTGAGAATCCACGTTTGGTTTTGTCTAGGAGAATTCCACTGGCAGTCCAAGACGGCCGATCGCGCCTATACTTGCCCTTTTGTATGATAATCCCCAGTGTTGGATAGGAGGGGGGTACCTAAGGTACCTTAGGTAAATACGTAGCTTGGGGTATCTGACATGGATTTTCGGTTCCGGCTGAGGGTTTATGTTCCGATCAAGCCGCGACTCTACTCGGGATGGAGCTAGGCCACTCCAAAGATGTCAAAATTTGAATCCTAAGAAGATCGAAACCAGAAGTGAGGCTGTCTCGAGATTTAGGACTCGAACGGTGGTCTTGAAGAAGAAAGAAATGTCATAGTGGGCCTCCTCTGATGTTTGTTCCCTTCATAACCGAGCACGGTGACCTCGATGTAGGTATACCCGACGATGTATGTATGTAGGTACTTCTTCTTTGTATCCTTTGCTGCTCGGTGGAAGCCATCATGGGGTGTAGCCGTCGGCATGTCTCCCTGCTTGACGTCCGGCCCGAGATCTTTCTCTGAAGAAGGTACCTGTACCTGTACCTGTACCTGGGACTCGGACTGAGTGCCTCGACTGAGAGAGTGTGTTTTGTTCTTCAGTCATTGATCGCACATGATTGATAGCACACAACATCTATCCGATACCGATAGCTTGATGCAGCACGAAAATCTTTTGCATTTGACTTTTTTTTTTTTTTACTTGCGTCCAGTTTAAGCATTGCAGTTTGCTGCAGAGTCGTCGTTTGCAGAGAAGGATAGGTCTACACGTGCAGTAATTCCATGCACATTCGACGTGGTCTCCATGCTTGGCTTGCTTGTGATTGCGTGGGTTGGTTACTTCCTGCAATTGTCGATGATCGAATCGGATGGCCGAAAAATTGGGCATGAGAAGGGAATAAATTGGGCCCTTGGGGGGGAAGTGGGAAGCCACAGCGGTACTTCCGGACCCCCCATCTTTTCCCCTGAACAAGATAAACAACAGGGATTTTTGTTTTTTCTTTTTTTCTCCCACCAGCAAAGACGTCCAATCCAACGAAATGGAAGCAACAAGCAAGCACCTGGCCGAAAAAGAATAAGGATAGAGTGGATCGTGGCTCGTTGGGAACAAATCGGATGGCATGGCACTGACAGGCATGGATCCTAACTGAGAAAGCAAAAATGAGATCCGTCATATTGTGGCTTGCTCGATTTTGAGATCAGATTTAGTTTGCCTGTCTTTGGTATCATCAACATGCTGAGACTAGAGTGCTCTAGCTGGGACACGAATGAGGGGGAGTGAGGGGGAGGAGGAGATACAATCCACATCCATCTTCAAAACACACGGAAGCCGTCTGCCGTCTGCTCTTTTCCGACCAGTGTGTGTATCATGGATGGATACTTCTTGAACACTGTGTAGGTATGTAGGTATTTTACAAAGGCTGCCACGAGAGTGCCATGATGCACCTGGGGAGCTTCCAATGGAACCCCCCGCGTATCGTCATCTTCGTACTTGTGCATGTTCCTGCGTCCTGGCAGATGTGGCAGATGTCATCTCATAGATATCATTGGTGTTGGGTGATTATCCGATCCCGATCGATTATCGCCCTGAGATCCTAGGGTTCGGTCAGTCGGGTTCAACTTTTGACAGTTCGTCGTCGTTCTGCGCTCATTGGTGAGTTTAAGAAGAAGGATCAGCCACCGTATGTAATAAATCTGCAAGACGGTTATGTGTTCGCCTGTAAAAAGAAATAAGCCACCAGATTTCGACACGAGGCTAGACCCGAGTCTAGCGTTTGACATTTACTACCTACTGTATGTAAGGTATATAATTAAATGTCGGGGCTATCGCGGCTGGCCTTGAAAAATGGTTTATGTCTTGTGTCACCGAATGAGTTTACCTTTACGCACGATGGTGTTTTTTCAATCCGAAACTGGTTGCACCGGTACATTATCGACATGATGCCGGACGAAATAATTAGGGGGTGGATTTTCTAGGTAAGGTATGTGACCTGTCAATGTTTCTATCAAACTGTGTGAGGGATGCAAATGGCCAAGCTTCTTGTCATTGGCCAACTTGATGATCAGCCCAAATACTTCGTAGCAAATACATGTATCCTCCGTTTGCAAAGGAAGTTAATCATCTTTCATTTCAGAGACAGGCAAGTTCAATGAATTTGGGATTTCTTTTTCTACTACCCACCCTCTATCCAAATTGAGAACAAAAAGACAAACCGTCACACAAAAAGATTCATGCCATCATCATTATGGCCTCATTCTGAGATGTGTTGTTCATCCATCATGATGTTGATACCTAGTTGACGTGACGGAAAGGCTGTTGCTTCCCCCATAATCTTCCTCTTGCGTTACGTGTGACAAAAGCTGGGGACCGCCCGCCATATAACCACTTTTACGCTAATGAGCGAGCGATCTAGATGGATAGCGAACTGTTTGATTGCAACGTTTTCTCGATGGCGTATTGAGAGGTAAGAGACCCAATTCGTCTTGCTCGTTTGCCTTGGCCTGCCCCACCGCAAACTGCCTCGAGAACCCTGTGAAAGCATGGGACTTTTACAGTTCAAAGATGCTTGGCACAGAGTTACAGCTCTGGGTTCTCTGATGGAGGACAAAAAGTCTAATAGGCCTCCTGAGGCACTTATGTACCTTATGTACAGCTTCTGCCTGTCCACGACAGCCAGCTAACATCGAAGTTATCTTTCAGTACACCCACACCCCCACCCTCGGTGGTCTGGCAGCTACCATCGTTACATGTAGGCGCATCCCGGATTCTTGTCTGAAATCGCCGGACGCCGGCGCTTGCATGCTGTTGAGGTTACCTACCAGTAAGTTTCTGTTACCCTCACAGCCAGGCATCGTCTTCGATGCCTGATACCATATCAATCCATTCTTTCATCAATTTCAACCCTCTCGCTTTCTCTTCCAGAACTCAGCAAGGTACCTATGTACCTACATATTCGAAATCGAAAGCCGTCTAGACCACCCCCCCATCTTCATCATGCGGCTCCACCAGACTCCAGACACAGTTGGTTGGCCGCCAGCATGAATTGAATAAAGGGTGTCAAGGGCCGGGTCAACTGGACCGGCTGGTACTGGGGATGTTACGCAGAAAAGCTGGCACCCATCACCCTTGTTCACATTCCTACACTTACACAGACTGGAAGTTGACAGTCCCAGTGGCACGGTGTACAAATACACACGCTGCATACTAGATCTCCGCTGTCAAAACAACGATACCAAGACGGATAGACAGGGCTTTCCTCCTCGGCAACACACATCACAACGGGGACAACGCCATCCTATTGGTCTGCGGAAGTATGCCAACAGGACCCGGAGGCGTAAGGTATCGAGGTAGTTTTTTGTCTCTGATTCTTTCTTTCCAAAATAACCAAGGTAAGGGATTTGGGAAAGATTTGGGGTGGTGGCAGCAGCTGACACTGTCAAGTTACCTCCTTACCCACCTCATCATATCTTTACATCATGCAAACAGACAGAGTCCATGTACAGACAGAGCAGCATTTTTCTAGCTTCATTCAGTTGACTGGACAGGGGGTGTGGACGACTGACTGACCGACTGGATCCAGAACGCTCGACCGCTTTGGGGCAAAAGGGGGGCGGAATGAACTTTGATGAGAGACCAGCTCCAACTGAGGTATCACATCTTCCTATAACAGCTCCATCGCTTGGAATGTTTCATGTCTTCTTCTCTCTCTCTGTTTGTCCTTTCTCTTCTCTCTTCACCATCGATCCCAAAGCTACCTAGACGGTGAAACTCGGTGTTGATTCTGTGGCATCCCAAGTCCAGGCTGTGTTCTAGATTCCTGTTTCATCACACATTGCCTTCATCCTACCTACCTTACCTGCCTGTCTACATTCCACCCTAGACTTTCCACCCATCGATGCCTTCTTGTCTTTGTTTGGATCCGACGACCGCCTACCGTCCGACGACTACTTGCAGATATTTTTACCCCATCGCCCGAGACAACATAGCTGCCTTGTCCTGACAGAACACGAGGAAAAGCAAGTACTCGGGATATCTTGGTCTTGGAACTCAGACCTTTTATCTTCAGCCAGGTGTGTATGTGCGTGTGAATGTCTCACCTTTCTTGTCACTCTCGGCCGAGGGCGTGTTTATGTGGAAAGAGGACTCAGGTCTACTACCACCAACCACCACCACCACCACCACCATCATGTGTGCAGTGTTGCTCATTGTACGTCAAGTGAAAAGATTTCCCCAGGTGTCGGGCCATCAGCAACAAGGATTATCGGATACCTCGCTGAACGCCCCGGCCCTCGATCGAATCGATTTCCACGACAGTTTTGAACCACCACAATCATCTGCCCTGGCACCATTCTGCGACCGCCACTACCACCAACTGCACTTTATCAACAGCTTTTATTATCCCCAAACTTCAGTTGCGGCCGACTTGAATCTCAGGGGGGCGAACCAGACAGGGTTCACTTGAACGTCTTGATCGATCGAGCTGTTCTCTCCTTAGCCTTCAAGTTCCTTTTGATTCTTTTTGCAGGTTGGTCTGTGGTGGTCACAGTTCAAGCTGTTGCCTCACCATCACACAAAACATACCCCTCATCTCTCAGGAACAATCGGTAGATAAAGGATACAAAAAGACCGGTTGAGAAAGGTCGGTTCCTCGGACTCTTGGCTGGACAATGGTATCCCAGACGCAAGCAGCTTGTTATACCTCTTCCTCCAGTAACCTCCCGCCGGACGGACGACAATCAAGAACGGCCCCTTACTATAACCGCCCACCATATCCGCTGTATTATCCCTCGCCCCCTTCTTCATCTTCTGTCTCTGCCGTTGCCGCGGATAGTAGGCGCTACACCCATCTTCCCCCTTTTTCCTCGCACGACAGCCAGGGAAACCACGGAGTTGGCCACAATACCAGTCACGGCGGTCATCACAGAGCAGTCACAGTCATGGCGGACCATCATCATGGGGATGCAGAGACGCCACAAAGAAAGAGGATTGCTGTTGCTGTCAGTGCTTTTCTTTTCTTTCTTTCTTTTTTTCCCGGTTCTTCACCCCTTTGGGATACATGATTCCCGTCGTTTTCCGACTCCCACATACCAGAGGACTGACATGATTGAAATCAAAACAGTGCTCGCGTTGCCGCAAACGCAAAATCCGATGCAGTGGTGATCCGGGTGACGGCCTGCCCTGCAGCAATTGCAAGAATGCTGGGGTAGAACAATGTCGATTTCTTCGGGTAAGGAAACAAATCACCCGAGTCCAGTCCATTTGCTCTCTGACTTTGGTCTATCAAGCTGATACTGATGTTATTGTCAATAAAAATAGGTGGCATCTCGAGAAGCCCCCATTCGCCTTGATATGGGTGACCCGTTCGGATATCCCGTGAGTGATGCACGTCTCTTCCACGCAGGGAGAGGCGGCCCGGCCCCTCCTTCTCTGCTGGGAAGCCATCAACAGGACACTCTGCCATACTCTTCCACTTTGTCCGAAGTAGCCGCTACCTCTTATGGACATCGTAGCGGAAGCCTTCCCGGCTACTCGTATGGCGGCGGCGCAACAAAACCAACCTCATATTATCCCATGCCCCCCACGACTGCCTATCACTCCGCATATGGAGAGGAATACGCAGATTACGGCATAGGCGTTCATTCTCAGTCAGTGATGAGCCCTGTGGAGGCAGTTTCCGCTGCCGCCGCGCCTTGGCCTCCTGTCCGCGCAAAGACCTCGACGCACAGCTTCAGCAACCTGTTCACCTTGGACCCGGAAACATCTACATACACCAGCTACCCGACTTCGGCGCTCGTCCATCGACCCTCTGCACAACATGCGGTATCTCCCGTATCTCCCGTAGACGGTCCTGCCCCCTTTTCTTTTACGAATGTTGCCGCATCTCTGCCAAATTCATCCGACAGATTGCTCCCGAACCCAACGGTCAGGGCAGCCACACTGCCATACCCATCTGGACTGGGAAAGTCTACGTCCAATGGGGCTTCCTCTTCCGGACTGGGACTGGCAGATATGGCCTCAGCTGCAGGAAACTACGCTTCCAGCTATGAGTATTCAAGCCAGGGACCAGAGTCTTCTTCCCGGTCCAACTCGGACGGGCACTCGTACGGGGGTTCCAGCAGCCAGCCAGAGAGCATGTTTTCCGACGAGACGCGAAGCGCCTTGTCGTCCCAGGGACCAGCGTTTGATTCAATGAGTGGATCATCCTCTTACACCTCCACCACCGGCGGGCACGACTCCTCGTCTACCAGGTCGGCTGCTGCCGCCGGCTTGGGACCCAACACCCGACGAGAATCCTACGTACCGGCCGAGAAAGAAGCGCTCCAACCTTCTTCATCCGACTCTCCATCTGTATCTGGGTCATCGGGGCAAGTAGACCGCAGATCCAGCGTCGCATCGGCCGGGCCTTCTCCTTCCACGGCGACTGTTGGTCACACTCCGTCTATGAGTGGGCCGCAGCCTCCCTCCCTCACGGCATTTGGCGGCCATGGTGGTGGTGGTGGTGGTCACTGCGAATACGGACATCACCACAGCCATGCAGCATGTGGGCATGGTGGGCACGGGCAACACCACGGAACCTCGCATCACACTACTAGCCACCATGGACACGGTGCTACCACATCTGGTGCCCATGGGTACGACGCCGGTGCCCGTCACGTCGCTGTGTCTACCCGACACTAGAGAAAAATTAGATTTTGTTTGCCTCGAATCAAAGTTGGTGGGGGGCGAGGGGGAAAACAAATTAACCAACCCTCTCCACCAAGCACTCCTGGCGTCACAAGACAAGGCGGACCAGATGCGGAAGAAAAAGATCAAGGTCCTAATCTAATCACGACATTAGTAACACTTCATCTAATGCATGTCATAATGGTGGGGGGGGAGGGGGGAAGGGAGGGGGGGCGGGGCGGTGACACGAAAGAGGGTCAATTTATTTTGTCAGATCATCATTCATCATCACCAAAAGGTCCAGACTCCAGAGAGCAGGAGCCTCACCAACCTCACAGGCTCGGACAAGCCGGCCCCGAGAGACCAAGACTGGGAAAAGAGAAGAGCACGGCATGGTCGTACAGCGCAGACGACGCTACTGTCCGACTCTCATCATCGACTCTGTTCGCAATATTTCGGAGGGTCCTGGGGATATGGGTCAAGTCAGACCTCGACTTGACTCCGTTGGCGCTTCGAGCCTCTTTTCTTCTCTCTGCACACCCCCACCGCATCTCCCACCACATCCTCCTCCGTTATGCCTCTCGGCGTTTTCATCGGTTGATTATCCCGTGCATCAAAGTACAGCAACAGCCTCAACAGCAGCAACTCGTGTGCACCCGTGTGTTTCGTCTCTTTTTTCCTTTTTTTGAAATAATTCTTTGGATTGGATTCTAGATTTTTCAGTCATCTAATATCCCAAACTGAGCATGTTGTATTTTTCGTCTCAGGGTTGTTCTTGGTTATCGTCTACTTAAAATACAGTCGGTTTTGTGAAATTTGCTTTCTTTTCTATGGAGATGGATAAGAAAAGGAGGAGGAGCAAAGAGATGAGCAGGAAAACGGAGAGAGCATTCAGTGGTGTGTGGTTGGAAACTCTCATCAGTCATGTATGGGAAACATGAAAACCTAAAACGGGGCTTTCGTTGGGAAAGCGAATCCATAAAAACTTAACAATTGTATATGTCTTACCTCCCAGGATATCTATCATCATGGTCATCCATCTGGCACCCACCGCAGGAACTTGAATCATCTCTCCTTCCACCCCCATGAGAAAACTGATTGGCTCATGATTGACGGCCGAAATCTTGGTACAGCTCATCTCATATCGCGCCCATCTATTTGATTAGATAGATTGAAAGCTTGTGGGACAGCTGACGATCGGATGACAAGGTCGGACAATCCCCGGCTGGCTGAGGCGACACGGCATCCTGCACCTACCTCATCATGTGCTTCCTCGCGGCGGTTTGAGGATGTTCCAGACAGTCCAAAGGAAAAAAAAAGAAAGAGAGGCTCAAAGTGGTGCGCGGACCAGCCACAGATTGCCAGTATCAGAGGAATAGGTCAAGCGGTGGTGGTTAGTGGTGGTGGTAGTAAAGAGGAAATATCATGTCAACCACTCTCCGCCTTCTGGATAATGCCGGCAGTAAAGGGCGGTGGGGATTTATCTTGCCTTTCATTGGATCACTCCGCCCGTCACTATCAAATGGACTTGGGCAACTTTGTAACTCCAAGAAAGATGGACGATCAGATAGGGCGCTTCTGCTGGCAATGCCTGCAACTAGACCCTTCACCGGACTTCCCTCCTGGGAAAGTGCTCCGCGATGAACAGGTCCAAGAGCTGATCTACAACAAACTCTTTGCCGAGAATGCGGTTGCGCTCCATCTGCCGCAGAGGTACCGACTCAGGATCCTCAAGGAATTGACGTCCAGCATCGAGTCTGCCATAGAGGATTGGGACGAGCATGTAAGTAATTATCTGTGTTATCGGAGAAAACAAAGAGGGCAACGGCAAAAGCTGACGGAAAGGAAACAGGGCATCTCGGACAACCTCATGACGGCCATGTCAGATCTCCTGTCAGCTCCACTGCCCACCGAAACAGTCGCCGCGCAGCAGCGATGCCACGTGACGTATCACCTCTCACTGCTCGAGACAGAGCCAGAAGCCAGTATCGTGCTGCTGGAGTCTCGCTCGTTGATCTCGGCAGCAGGTACCACGGGGCTGCGAACATGGGAGGCGGCGCTGCATCTGGGACAGTACCTCTGCAAGAACCCTTCATTGGTCCAGGACAAGAGAGTGTTGGAGCTGGGGACAGGCACGGGGTACATTGCGGTAATGTGCGCGAAATACCTTGGTGCAAAACAGGTGATTGCTTCCGACGGGTCTGAAGATGTCGTCAACAACCTCCCCGACAACTTCTTTCTCAACGGTCTCCAGGGGTCTGAAGGGGTGACAGCCTCGGAGCTGAGATGGGGCCACGCGCTGGTGGGCACCGAAGAGCAGGAATGGAACGGCGGAAAGAAAGTAAACGTCGTCTTAGGCGCCGACATCACGTATGATGTGAGCGTGATTCCGGCACTCGTCGGAACGCTGGAAGAACTTGTGGTGTTGTCACCAGCAGTGACCATCTTGATCGCGGCAACTGAGAGAAATCGGGCGACGTTTGAGAGTTTCCTGCAGGTCTGCGCAAAACGCGGCTTCACTGTCACTTCCGAGAAGTTTCCTGTGCTGCCGAGAAATGAGCAGAGAGGACCGTTTTACAGCGACTTGACTCCCATCCATATTTGCAAATTGACACATTGATATCCAACTAAAATACTCTTTTGCAATCGCTTTTGCATGGATGCGTGACTGCATTTGAAGACCTGAGGCTCGTCGCGTTTGATGAAGCAAATTGGAAGTTTCGCGTCTTTGGTGACAAGCATGTGGGGGGCGGAAAGAATTGCGGGGCAAACACCACGAGTGACTTGGGCGAGCCCCACCAATCAGCGCGGCTCATTGGCCTGACTTTCAAGGCACCAAGATTAGGGCTCACGCCCAAATTAGCGATTCGGTGCCGGAATTTTTCGAGCTCCACCCGTGCGCAATCGAGAGTGCTGGCCTGCCAAAAAACACCACTCACAGGAAAATCCCACTCTCTCATCTTGACGCCCGTTTCGAGATCGTGGAACGATTGCAACAAACGACCGCCACGAACCGTCAAAATGGCCGACTCCGATTCCCCGGTCACTCTCCGCACGCGGAAGTTCATCCGCAACCCTCTGCTCGGCCGCAGGCAGATGGTCGTGTGAGTTTCCCCCGATGAGAGTGCTTCGTTGCCCGCTGCCGCTCTGCCAAATCCTCCATTGCCTCGATTTCCATGATTCCGACTTCCCGCGACAAATCAACCGCCGATGTGACAGTTTGCTGCCAAATTGGCGGTTGATGGGGACGAATCGAGAAATTGTGGATGGGATGGTGGCATATTGGGAATGATGGAATGGTTTTTTGCTGACTGGGTATTTCTTTTTGCTGCAGGGACATCCTCCACCCCAACCGCGCCAACATCTCCAAGGAGGAGCTCCGTGACAAGCTCGCCGCCATGTACAAGGCTCAGAAGGACCAGGTTTCCGTCTTTGGTCTCCGGACACAGTTCGGTGGCGGCAAGACCACCGGTTTCGCCCTTGTCTACGACTCCCCCGAGGCCATGAAGAAGTTCGAGCCCCACTACAGACTCGTCCGCGTCGGCCTTGCTACCAAGATCGAGAAGGCTTCCAGACAGCAGCGTACGTTTTCGAACATTCACACTCGACGAGGTAACAATTGGATTGGGATGGTCTCGGCTGACATTTTTTCTTTTTCACACAAACAGGCAAGCAGCGCAAGAACCGCCAGAAGACCCTCCGCGGCACTGCCAAGGTCAAGGGCCCCAAGCCCAAGAAGGAGAAATAAGCGACTCGCGCATTTTTTTTCATTTTGGGGGCGTCGTCTATTCTACATCGGTTTTTCGAGGGTTGGACGATGGCTTTGGTCTCCTGTGCATTTCTCGGTCTGGCATGAGCTGGTTTTTACGGTCCGGCAAAAGGCTCTGGCGTCGCCGGAACAGATATGCAGACGCAGATTCATGATGGGAGGATAGGCGTGACGGTCGGGGTTTGTTGATTCGGGCAGAACCATAGCATCCAATAACAGGACGTTGGTCAAGCCAAGACCGGAAGATCAAAAAAGAATGCGCTGGGCGGTGGTCGTGCTTGCGCTGTTCCATAGAGCTCAGTGGCAGAAACCGTGGTGGTATCACGGCTTGGGACTTGAACGCCTGTAACAAATCTAATGCACAGAGATCCAATTCTGTCATGTGCTTTGTGATGATTCAGTGCTGAATGTGTATGCAGATTGTTCGGCTCCGACGGTTACTCGACGACGCACATCTTTCGGACATCTTGGACCTCCCACACCACGGCAGAGGGTGGCCTCACAGGAGAGTGCCCACAGGACAGCATCAAGTAGTGGAACCTCTGGCACTGCATGTCTGAGCTCCCTTCGCTTTATGTGGCCAATCTCGCCTCACTTTCCGCCCTCGGCCATCGGATCACAATGCAATCGCTCTCACGGCATATCATTATGTGTAGGACCTTCGGTTGTGCATGGGGGGCAATCATACAGATGAAGGCCGGGTCAGCGGGTTGCTCGAGGCCATGGTCGGCCGCGTTTGCCAGCACGAGTTGTCCCAATAGCTTTGTGCCTCTGCATCTTCTGCATGCATACACCGACTGTATCTTTCCATGATTATGAAGGCTCCAGATTGGTTACACTGGCAGGCTGTGGTCATTTCCTTGCAACATCTAGGTAGCAACTGACAATACAATATCTCCGAAGCGGTAGGTAGAAGAGCAGAGCGAGCGGTGGTCTCCGGGATACAGACCGTGAAGATATGGGGTATGGCCGGGCCGGACACCGGGTCTCTTGGCCATCAAACCCGCTTGCGGCACAACCGCTCCGCACCCTCGAGACACCTCTTGTCTCTGGGTCCGCCACTGGGAGACCATCAGAATGTTCAGACAAGATTCTTTTTGTCCATTGTACTGGAAATTATGCCCTGGAGAATAATGCAACGATTAAAATCTGTAACAATGTTTCGAGACCCTAGAGTAGATAAATATTCTCGTACCCTCCCCCTTTCTCGTGTCTCATTCCTCTTCTTCTTCTTCTCCTCACCCACGGTAGCAGCCTGTTTTACGCGGCTTCGCCTAGACAACACTTTAAAAGGGATCTGGACTTGACAAGCCTTCCTATAATCGATACTACTTCTTTTGCCATCCCTTCCTTACTTGGGTATCTCTGTTTTGTGCCCTTTTCTCTTCGTGTTGTTCTGCCGATTTACAGACAACTTACCTCTGTCTCTTGAAAGAAGTCGATATCAAAAGTGACAAGAGACGGGAATCGACAGCACGAGAAACGAGACAAAACAGAACAGAAAAGACAAGACAAAAAAATATGGACGCCATTCACTCCATGCTCGGTTGTCTTTCGCTCCGCCGTAGACGCTCCCGCGAAGGCTACACGGAGCTGATCTTTGACGAATCGAGCGAGAAGCAGCAGTTGGAGCAGTACTATCACGACCGTGACAACGAAAAGGATGGCAGTTATTACAATGACAATGACCACTACGATGACTGCCCCTCGTCGCCGCCACCGCCGCAGTACCAGCCTGTTGACTCCATGGTGTATTCTTCGTCCCACGAAGAATCCGAAGACGAAATTATCGCCAATATCGCCAGAGACGTAGTCCGCCTTCTCTTCGAGGCGGAATGGAATGACGACGTGCTGCAGGGCAAGATCGTGGCTTGTGTGGGTGAGAACAGGCGGTGGAACAGGAGACTCGTCGAGGAGTGCCTGGACAATATCATCGAGTACGTCGAGCAAGGGCGGCAGCACATGGGGGAGGCCATGGTGGAGGCGCTGGACAAGGTGACGGACATTGCGGACGAGTGTTTTGCGTTTCCGAGAAGACACCCGGCTTCGGTGGACGGGTTCATCGCGATTGTCTCGGTCGGGGTGCTGGCCGAGATGCAGGGGGCGTGGGTGTTGGAGTTGTTGGGGTTCGGGGAGGTGGCGTCACGGATGGAGTCGTCCGACGGCGAAGTCAAGATGTTGACCTCGGACAAGATCGTGGTGGGACTGAAGCCGAGGAGGGGGAGCATGGCGGATTGGTGGACGAGGAGCTACGAGACGTATATCCCGAGGGGAGGTGTTTGCTCTTTTCTGAAGAGGCTGGATATGTTGGACACGGAGACCGAAGAGGTTGAAGATGACGACTACAATGCGGAGACTGAGTAAATGACATGGTGAACGGCTTAGTTTGGGTTCTGTTTAAACTGGGCCGTCTTTCATCTGTTGGTTATCTGGTTTGCTGTTGTCAGCTTCTTGGCTTGCTTCAAGTTCCATTCGTATCATGGCGTTATTCAGGGAATCGGTTTATACTGGGACGGAGTTTGGGATGGAGTAGGGAAGGAGCACATATCTGTATCACGACCGTCTTCGCCAATTTTAATATGGGTATGGGGCTCCGCGGAATTGGGAACTTGGGATATTGGATATTTGTGGAAAACTGTCTGATATGAAGCAGCGGGTGGGTGGAAACCAATATTACCTTAGACTATCTAGACACTTTCTACCCAATCCACCGTTGTTCATCAGAGATCAGAAATGACGAGATGTGCAGGGGATAATTTGAGCCGAAGTAACCTCATGCGCTTGTATTTCCCCTGATCAAGACAACTAGGGGCTAAAAACACCTGATGTTGGAAGCGCCGTTCTTTTTCGTCTTTAATCTAACACCAGATCTCGTGGTTACACGGATCATCGGGTACCAAGGTAATCGTCACCACTGACGGCTTCGTCGAAGATGGCGAAGGTCTTGGAGTCAGAAATGTGATGCGTGTAGATACCACCGTGGGCGTCGGCCCCCCAACGCTAAACACGGTTGTCAAAGTCCTAATGGTTGCTCCGGGTCCGGATGGCGAAGGATTGTTTCCAACGGGTTGCTCAATGGCCACGCATTGCGAGTACCAAATGCTTTTATCATCAAGGTCAGTCCTTCGCTTCTATGATATGTTCCTTGCATTAAGGGTGAAAATAACTTACTTCCCATCGAATTTGCAGTAAGCTCCTGTCGGACATGCCGTGGGACCTGTGTATGTCTGCCCGCCGCATTGTCCATATAGAGATTGCGTTGCCGATGGAGGTCTTTGTGTCGGTGGACCTCCTCGCTGTGCCAATGCTGTTCCAGATAAGAGGCAACTGAGCAAGATTGATTTGAGCATGTTGACTGCCTTGCTGTACCGAGTGAGTGACCACAAGAGATTCTAGGACAATGCTGGGTGCAATGACGATTACTTTCTGCGGTGAATCGTTATCTAGCCGTTTCAAGATGTAACAGGCCGACAGTAATCTCGACCTTTAGATAGATGGGGAGGAACCAGCTTTATATAACTGCACTCAGGCGGACTGCCGTCACTTCTTACTCCCTTGTGGGCTCTCGGCGAAGAAAAGCCAAGAGGTCGGGAGGAGAAACGTCAATATCCAGGACCCAGGTTCAGCTATCTTTCCCATATTAACTGCTGGACGGCACACAGCAGATGCTCTGTTTGGACCGGGTATACTAGACTGCTGAAGCGAGTTCAGGGTAGTTATCCCACGAAAAGAAGAACACCCCGTCTTCCATCAAGATGACCACCACTCGAAGCGAAGCGGGCCGGACCCCTCTTCCTGGGAACATGATGCTACTGACTTTCATATTTGGAGTATATTCACGACACAGACATCCCGGGAGACCCGGAGTGAGTTCTGGAGCAGATAAACATGAGATGCTGACTCCGCTGCTGGACCTGAGATAGGTAGCTTGCCATGAGTTAGAAGTTATCACCTTCACTCCCGTCTTTCACCTAGAGTCGAGTGCACTACCATCCAGGACATCCCCGAAGCGAAGTACCGACTTTAAGGCTCTCATTCTTCAATTTAACACACCCCCAACTCGTTGCTGCACCACGCCGGACAATTTTCATATATTAGCTCCCCCCACGGAATTCCACGCAAGAGATCGCAGAGGCACAGCGAAAAGTTGATCTGTATAGATTCAGAGACTCCAAGTTCCGGGACCACTATTGCACCAAAATAAGATTCCCTACGTCAAGTTTCTATGTTCTCTCATATCAAGCCGTCGCTATTTTGAGCCAGCCTGCCAAGCCCGAGCCGTCAACAGAGAGGGTTAATCGAGTGCGATGGGGGAGTTCCGCGCAGGATGGGAGGGGGAGACCCTGTGGATAAAGTCTTGAAAATGCATTAGATACCAGTCTTTTTTGTCCGGGACTTGCACCGGGTAAAAAGGATGCTGGTCTGGTTGAAGTTATCCCGAAGTCTGTCTTGCCATAGAGAGCTCTCATGCTGTCGCTCCCAGTGACCACCATCCTGGAATATCAACCAATTGGCGTGGAATGAATAAACAGATTTTGACAACAAACATCTTCGCAACTGTCCACTTCAGGCCTGGCAACACGAACAAAGAATCCCAACACATGAATAGCGTAAAAGAAAAGAATTAACGTTTTGTTCAAGACCAGGACCCAGAATGCATATACGCCAAAGTATCTACCAGCGCCAGTACAAAATCTAAATGCTTCACACTTCCTTCTTTTTGCTAACTACGAAAGTACCAAATCTTCCAAGATTCATCAGCGAAATCCGGGACTCCTTCCCACCGAAGGAGAGCGGGTAGAGCTCCGGGCGGAAGCAGGAGGCGACGACAACACGATTGTCATGCCGGACCACACCTAGTCATCGGGCGTTCCCGGGCGGCTTCCTTTGTAGAGCACTGTCCGCTGTGTGCCGTCCTCCTCCTCGTCCTCCTTGCCGAACTTGGTCATGCTGAATTCTGGGACGCGCCGGGAAAGGGGCTTGAGAAGACCTTGCGGGTTGTGCTTGGCCTTGCGCCGCTTCTCGGCCTCGCGCTCCTCGGAAGACAGCGCCCGTTCCTGCTCAATATCCAAGCATGTTCCCTCGATAGAGAGATAGCCGTAGTCGCCCGCCTGGCCGACGTCGAAGTTCTTGATCCGGAACCGCAGCTTGCCGCTGACTTTCTTGCCGCGCTCGTCGATCCAATGGCCCGTGGAGTGAATCTGCTCGACGACCTGAAGCTCCTCCCCGTCGAGTACGTCGTCTTGCTTGCTCTCTGTCTCCTCCTCCTCCTCCTCCTCGCCTTGCTCCCCGGATTCCTCCAATTGCGCGCTGCTGGATCGGGAATAGGTAGAGCTGCCGCCGCTCTTGGCGAGATCAACCCACTTCCACCCCGGCGGTAATCGCTTGGCTTCAATGCTGGCGTTGAACTTGTTCCAGCAGACCACGCCAATGTGACCCTCGCTCTGTAGCTGCACAACTCCCTCCATCCATTTTCCTCGCGAGGGGACGAAGAGCTGGGCGTCAAAGGTCAAAAACCCGAAACCCACAGCGTACTCGTCAACCGAATGCAAATAAGCAGGTGTCTCGTCGGTGGGTGGAGTCACAAGGCTCGCCTTGACGGGGCGGTCGGACAGGTTGAGGTTGGAGTAACCAAGAAGAACGCCGCGCAGGAGGGGAGAGTAGTGGTTCAGGAGCGGGTCGAGGTGTTGAGCGGCGACATTGGTGAGAGGTTTGTCGAAGCCCACGGGGAAGAAGGGCACGTAAAGAGAAATGCTCTGGGTATAAAATGGGAACACGGAGTCGCTGGAGGGGAGGAGGTCTGTCGAGTCTGGCGTGTGCGCCGCTGAAGGTGGCGCGGGGTGGAAAGGGAGCTGGGTGGTCTTGTCCTTGCTCTTCTTTTTTTTCTTCTCGCCGTCAACAATCTCTGTGTCCTCCTTCTTTGACTTCTTGTCCTTGCGCTTCTTTTCTGGCTTGGACTCCCGCGGTGTGTCAATCTCCATCACATCGTCCGCTGCTGGTACCTCGTCGGTCGTCTTCTTGGATTTGGACTTCTTGCGCGGTGTCTTGGACTCGTCGGCGGCGGCGGCTATCTCGGGCTGCGCTTCGCCATTGGCATCCTGGTCTCTCTTCTTCTTCTCCTTCTTTATTGATGAGTCTTCTGGTGCATCGAGGTCTTCGTTCTTGACCTTCTTGGATTTGCGGGGGGTTTCTTGTACCACTGCGGGCTCGTCGTCGTCGTCGTCGTCTCTCGTGCGCTTCTTTTCTGATTTCGAGCGCTTGTGCTTCTTCTCCGTCTTTTGACTGTCTGGAATTACCACAGGCTGCGAGCCCTCTTTTAGAGTGGCAGACATGGCGGGTAGTTGTGGAAAATTCTGGTTCGCAACGACGGAGGTGTCGCTGTCGTCCGTTGAAATCGATTCTCCAAAAGTGAAGCCTTCCTCGAAAAAAAATTATTGGCCTATCCGCCGAGCGCCGTGTAAAAGGGACAGCTGCCAATCAAACGCACAGAATGGAGGCGGGGCATGCTGCAGGGCGCTCGCCAAGTCCCGCTAGAAACTTTTTGTGGGACCTTCACGTTCCAGCAGTTTGCTGCCAGCCTGCCCCGCTGTCTCTCTGAGCTCAAAGCAATCTCACTCGCCAAGTCATGGACAGCATGGTGACAAGAGGAAAACAAATGGCCGCAGTATAAAAACTTGTCTTCCTTCATTTATTTTGCAATACGGAAAAGGGTACAGGCTACCAATCGTTCGTATCAAGCCATGTCCGGAAATGTCTTGAAAACCCATCAGGGCATGCTCTGAAGCAGACCCAACATCTCTTCATCCACCCAAACGATAGACATGTCAGTTAAAAAGTGTCAGCCCTGTACCCTCCCGAAAGAGCCTTTTTGACGGCACCTTCCAGAGAGTCCAAGTCTTCGGGCTTCACACCCAACAACTCGTTGTCGTTCTTTGCATACAGCGTCCCGCCCTCGGCCCAAATTCTCCGCAGAGTGACAAGCGTAGCTCTGGGGTCCCCTTTCTTCCACAGCTCGGCCTCAAATGCCCGAATATCGTCCAGCGGAGTCTTGGTGACCTCCCACTTGGCTCCTGTCAGCTTTTCATACTCGGCCAAGACTTGGTTGGGTGTGACAATGAAGCTCTGGACCTTGAGGGCCTTGCCAAAGGATACGTCGGGATTCTGGAGGGCTGTGACCACAAACTTTCCAACACTGTTCCGTGTGTTAGTCAAACTGTTGCATTTTGCTGGAGGTAATTCTCAAGGGCAGACAGCACTTACTTCCACATGGTAGTGAACCCAACTTTGCCCTCGCCATCCTCAATAATCCAAGCCTTCTTTTCCGCCGGCTTGAACCCGCCAGCAATCTCTAGTCCAGGCGCAGAGTTCACCCACATATCAAAATATGGGCCGGTTACAACGTAAGTGACTTTGACACGCTTAAGCTGCTCCCTCACATACTTCCTGACCTTGAGCTTCAGTTGGTGAGGAGGCTCATTGGGACTCTTGTCGTTATGCTCAATGTCAGTTCCATACTCACTCGGGAGGAACCACTTCACAGAACCCGACTCCTCGGCCAGCCTGAGCAACTCGATCTGGTGTTCGAGTCCGCCTCGACCGACTGCCGAAATGACGGTATCTGCACCTGAAGATTCGTATGCGGCCTTGACATCGGCGGACGAGGTCAGATCGCCGACGATAACCGAGAGGCCCTCAGACTTCCATTTGGAGATCTGGTCGGCTTTGCGCTCGGCAGTGCCGGGAGAGGTGAACAAAGTCACTTGGGGAAATGAAGGCTTGGATCGGAGGATTGAAGCGGTGATGTATGAACCGATTTGACCAGTTCCTCCAAAGAGGAGAATCTTGGAGGGAGTCCAGGAGGCCATGGTGATGTTTTCTAGTGGTGGATAGAGCGAAAAAAAGGCTGGACAGACGAGCAAACTTGGTTCAATGAATGATGTACGAAGACAACTTGAAATGGGTTGACAGGTTCAGAAAAGAGACCGGAGATAGTCGGAATATACAGAGATCGACTTCAGTCTGTTTTTACCCTTATCTTTGTAGAAGCTACAGGCGCACGTCGGATCTGCCCCTCATTTCGTTCGAGATGCACAAGATGCATGGATGTACCAAAGGTGCCCCGCCTTCCGCCGAGGCGACTGGGTACATTCTCACGATCCACCTTCAGCCGAAAGGGCGTGTCACGGTAAGGCAGGCTTCAATTTCATGCAGATGATGATTAAGAAACTCGTTATGTATCTAAATGATTATCCCTCCCTTTTTCACGATGACTCCTCCTCCTATACGGCTGCCACAGATCCGTCAGCCTCGGTCGGCTTCAACCGGGGGCAAGGGCGGCATGACGTCGATTATGTATGTTGCTGACCTCTGCCTCTCTGAGCAGCAAGACAACGGCATGTCTGCTGCATTCATAAGCGCGCAGACATTTAGGTAGGCATAAGGGAAGGATGGTGGGAACTGGGAAGGGAGACAGTTGATACTTCCAAAAGATTCTACGCTGAACCCTTTCAGGTCTTTGTATACCTATCCAGTATATGCATCCACTTCTAATAAGCACGAGAGATCACTAACCCGACGGGCAATATACAACTGTCAACCTCCCGGCCTGCTTTGCAATATTCGTACTGGCACGTATGATACGTAAACGCGCGCATTTTACAGCTGTAGGTGGAACACGCTGTACCGTGACCCCTGCCATTGCCATTTCGAGATCAGCCTGGAGCTTCCCTGGAGCATGCCCCACTTCCCCAGTCAACACCCCTGCTTCCGACTTCTGAATCTGGACCTCAACTCCAAGCTCCCGTCCCCTTCCAGTGTCATCACCACCATCGCTACACACAACACTGGATATGCAATCGAATTAGAGTTGTTCGTCTTTGTTCTAGACCCCGCCGCCCCCGAAAAGAGAGGATTGTAACCTCACACATTCAACATGTCCTCCACTTTGCAGGGGATCACCCCGTTCTTGGTGATACTGGTTGTGATTGCAACACTCGCTCCGCTGCAATTCGGTTACCACTTGGTACTACCACTGTCTACGAACTCTTGAGAATATCTGCTAACAAAACATGTGCTTCTTTTCCAGGCCGAACTCAACGCCCCTCAAGATGTCATCACATGCCAGGAGAAGAGCATCTCTACGCTGCAGCGACTTGCCTCTATGGTCGGCAAGGCGAGCGCGCCCGACGATCAAGACTGTATACCCATGAGCGCCTCTGACTTTGCTGCCATCTCGGCTGTATTCACCATCGGCGGCCTTCTCGGTGCTCTTACGTCCGGGCCCTTCTCCTCGAGTCGCGGACGTCGGTTGTCAATGCAAATCACAGCCCTCTGCTATCTGTTGGGATCCGTCATCGTAACATCTGCCAAGTCGGTGCCGATCATGATCATTGGCCGCTTTATCGAGGGTATCGCCGCCGGGGCCAGCACTGTTGTGGTTCCCTTGTACATTAGCGAGGTGGCACCTCCAGCCCAGCGTGGATTTTTCGGTGCATTCACGCAGGTCAGCATCAATACTGGCATTCTGTTCACCCAGACGCTTGGATTTTTCCTCAGCTACGGCAGTGCCTGGCGCTGGATTCCTGGCACAGGCATCATCATCGGTCTCGCGCAGATAATCGGCTTGATCCTTGTTCCCGAGAGTCCGGCTTGGACGGCAAGCGCCAAGGGCGACGTTACCCAGGCTCGGCGTGTTCTACAGCGTATCCGTGGCAAGCAGAGCAATATCGACGATGAAGTGGAGAGTTGGGGCCACGGCGGCGGCAAGCCCCCTAGTGAGGAGGAAAGACTCCTTGTCCGCGACGACATTGTCTCGACCGAGGCGTCTAGTGTCCTATCCCCAACAGCGCATTCGCCCAGGGTGCACCTTGGGTTCTTGCAAGTCGTCCGCGACCCCTACACCCGTCCGGCCATTATCGCTGTCGTGGGTATCATGTTTGCCCAGCAGCTGTGCGGTATCAATTCCATCATTATGTACTCGGTCTCGCTGCTCAAGGACCTGCTGCCCATCAGTTCCGGCTTGCTGACCATCATCATCTCCATCATCAATCTTGCTACAACCATCGCCTCCTCCCCCCTGCCCGACAAATTTGGTCGCAAGACGTGTCTGCTCGCATCTATCGTCGGCCAGGGTTCCAGCTCCCTGCTGCTCGCCCTCGCTATCCGGTTCGAGTTTAAGATTCTCTCGGCTGTCGCCGTCTTACTTTTCGTTGCCCTGTTCGCCGTCGGTCTCGGCCCAGTCCCGTTCATCATGGCATCGGAGCTTGTCGGACCCGAAGCTGTCGGAGCTACGCAGAGCTGGGCTCTGGGGGCTAGCTACGTGGCTACTTTCCTTGTGGCGTACCTCTTTCCCATTGTCAACCAAGCCCTGAACGACGCGTTTGGTGGTGCCGGATGGGTGTACTTTATCTTTGCAGGCTTTGCCCTGCTGTGGGCAATCTTTATCAGCGCTCGGGTGCCCGAAACAAAGGGTCGCCGTGATGCCGACGAAGTCTGGGGACGTACGCGGCGAGTTGATTAAGTGAATGTTTTGTGCAGAGGCAGTAAGTATATTAAGCAGGCTTGGAGTTGGGCGTTTCTCGGTAACAGGGTCATTTTGTACACTTTCCTTTCTCTCCCTATAGCCAAACTAAACTCTTCATCCTACTAACCCCCTCTACTGATGGCCGTAAAAGCATGTCGAGTTCTGTTTCTATAGGGCTTCCAGAACAAGATGAAGCACGCTCGTGTGTGATGGGATTCCTTGTGATCCTCTACGCTGTATCCTGTCTCCTACGTGTTGGCCCCTTCATGACCGCTGGAACAACCGTTTGTCGCGTACCATCTGTTCCAGCAGACCAACTCCAGCTTTGACACCATCGACCACGAGGAGTTCCTTTCCCTTTGCTTCTCCACGCTCCTCGGAGGCAACGCTCCTGATAATATCCTCCAAGCCAGCCATTCCGGCGCAACCCATCACCACAGCCTGCACGCCCCGGTCCAGTAGTCGCTTGGTGGCCTGGCGCAGCTTCTCTCTGACCACGGCGGGATCTACGCCTCCGTGAAAATCTCCTGCGTTAAGACCTGTCGTCTCAACACCAGCAAACCTGTCGTTGTTTTCCCGGCTCCCCAAGAATGCGTGGACGCCATCAGACAGATGACGCTCCCAATACTTCCCAGTAGTTACGATGCCCCATTTTCCATCGTGAGGTAAGAGAGAGAGCGAACTCAGCGCACTTGCCTCAAAGATACCCGTGACGGCTAGATGTGGGTATGCTTTATCGAGCCGTGAGACGAGAGGATGCACGGAGAAGCAGGCCACGAGTACAGCGTCGTAGTCTTTGAGAATATTCGTAGACTGGACGTTCTTGAATACAACCTCTGCGCTGTGCACGACGTCCTCGCCATCATTGATGGAGGCTGGAGACTCGGCCGGGGCCGTATATGTGTATATCTCGGTGGACTGCATAGTTCATATCAGTGTTCTGCCTGCATGTGATGTCCGTGTCAAGTTCCTGCATACCAAAGGAAGGTTCATGCGCCGGATCGCCTCTTCGACTCCATGGGTCATCGATGCAGACGAGTTTGGGTTCAAAACCAGGATCTTGGTGGTCCGTCTCACAAAGTTGGTCGTCATCGTGCCGGCAGGGATCTCGGATGTATCTTTTGCAAAACCACTGAAATTAAGATGAATTTTCAGAATTGAAGCGCTGTGAATGTCGACTTTCTCTTCGAAGGCCATTGAGAA
Source organism: Podospora australis (assembly GCA_033296905.1). Classification (NCBI taxonomy): domain Eukaryota; kingdom Fungi; phylum Ascomycota; class Sordariomycetes; order Sordariales; family Podosporaceae; genus Podospora; species Podospora australis. Next base: position 30,169 of record MU864445.1, on the reverse strand, counting down.
AACCCCTGAGAGCTGCGCGTAGCTTGGCCGAGAATCGGTCCCCCTCCCAATGAGGTGGTGGTGGTATCAATGCGGGGTATCACGTGGTCCACCTTGGAGAGCTCCCTCCCCGTCCCACTAATTACCCCCCTGTCCCTGAGCCAAGCCACAGACAGCATTCAGTGGGTACCACGCTGACGACTGCTGTGCCTTGCTGCCCGGGTTGACCAGCCTCACCAAGCAACATAGAACCCCACCATCAACGTCTCCCGCGAACCATCATCACCGACCAAGCTTCCTCCCGACGACGAACACATCTCTCCCTTGCGCAAGACCCGCGATTCAAAAGTCCCTTGTTTTTGTTTTCTTCGATAATTTGGAACAAGGGAGCTAAACTACAAAATGGCAAACCAAGCGCCCATCGGTAAGCTCTCTTGATTACTTGTGCATTGGAGACAACACCGCCAATTCCCCCTTTCGCCTTGGCCTTATCCAGACTGGCCCGAGCTCCCCGATTCAACTTACTGACTTGTTTCTTGTCTACCTGCAGTACTCGATGGCGGAACCGGCTTCCTCAAAGTCGGCTATGCGGCGCAAAACTTCCCCGAGTTCCAGTACCCGTCGATTGTCGGCCGGCCGATCCTACGTACGGAAGAAAAGGGCGGCAGCGACATGGTGATCAAGGACATCATGTGCGGAGACGAGGCCGCTGCCGCCCGCACCATGTTGCAAGTCTCGTACCCCATGGAGAACGGCATCGTCAAGAAGTGGGATGACATGCAGCACCTGTGGGATTACACCTTTTTCGAAAAGATGAAGATCGACCCGCGCGGCCGTAAGATCCTGTTGACGGAACCGCCGCTGAACCCGCTCAAAAACCGGGAGCAGATGTGCGAAGTCATGTTTGAGCGGTACGAGTTTGGGGGCGTATACGTGGCTATCCAGGCTGTGCTGGCGCTTTATGCTCAGGGTAAGCCTTTCCTTTTCATCTTTTTCCTGCCAAAGTGACAAGAGTTTGCAGGAAGCAAGCTGACACGAATGATTTCGTACACAAACAGGTCTCAGCTCCGGTGTTGTTGTCGATTCCGGCGATGGCGTCACGCACATCGTTCCCGTCTACGAGTCCGTGGTCCTCAATCACCTTACTCGCCGTCTCGACGTGGCCGGCCGCGACGTCACGCGCAACCTGATCGCATTGCTCCTCCGTCGAGGCTACGCGCTGAACCGAACCGCCGATTTCGAGACGGTGCGCCAGATTAAGGAGAAGCTCTGCTACGTATCCTACGACCTGGAGCTCGACAAGCGGCTGAGCGAGGATACGACAGTTTTGGTGGAGAGTTACACACTTCCTGATGGCCGCGTGATCCGCGTGGGCTCCGAACGGTTCGAGGCCCCCGAGTGCCTGTTCCAGCCTCACCTTGTCGACTGCGACCAGCCGGGTATTGCCGAATTCTTGTTCAACACGATTCAAGCCGCCGATGTCGACGTGCGCTCCTCCCTCTTCAAGGCCATCGTCTTGTCAGGTGGAAGCAGCATGTATCCCGGTCTACCCTCGCGTCTGGAAAAGGAGCTGAAGCAGCTGTGGTTGACGAGAGTTTTGGGCGGCAACCCGGAGCGTCTCAACAAGTTCAAGGTCAGGATAGAAGATCCGCCGCGGAGACGTCACATGGTATTCTTGGGAGGCGCCGTGTTGGCCAACATCATGGCGGACAAGGAAAGCATGTGGATTTCGAAGCAGGAGTGGGAGGAGCAAGGGACAAGGATTCTGGAGAAGCTTGGGCCCAGATAAGTTTCATGTTCAGTGTAGCGAGCGATTTGCTTTCGTTTTTCTTGGGGGTTTCGTGGTGAAATGCCAAAAGGACTGGTCCAGGACAGATCTGTGTTGATAATCCCTAACCCATTTCTTATGTGCCACCTGGGGTTGGCTGAAAGGGGACGAGCAGCAAAGTTCTAGACTACAATTTCCATACGGCGTCATCGCGAGTGTCGGTGTGCCAAAAGGAATAATATTGGAATGCTTTCCGTCGACTGCTCCTGGAGGCCTTGCATGTCCCCTCATTGCCACGACCGTTAACACCACGACCAGGCAGGGCATTTGCAGGCACCTATTGACGTGGAATCCCTATCTTTTGCTCGTCTTGGACACCAAATTTTAGCACTCCGCAGCAAAGATAGTCACACGCCAGACACATAAATCGCCGAAGCTGTTTTCCCATTTTGGCAGATGGCCCAGGTAGGTGATAAGACGAAATGGCTGGCTGCATCGCCCGGAGTGGACACCTTTTTGGTACTCCCGAGCCCCTGAAAATCCGAAATCCGCCAGGAATCACCGGATCGTTGTTGGCTGCTTGCTGAATGATGCGAGGTGTTTGACCAATCTCAATAACCGTTCCTTTTAAAGTTCATAATCTTGTCAAAACTGGACATTCCAACCAAGCCAACAGCACGGTAGCATTCAGGGATAATAAGTCAAAAGCTGTCGTCGTGTGTAAGCAAAGCAGCCAGACGATCTCTTGGATTTTCTGCTATTTCCAATTTTCCATGGATGGATGGTTCGGGTGTTGCGGGGTCATCATCAGTCAGTCGGCGGGCCCTCTCCTCTTCAGTCATCAGTCACGAGATGGAACTTGAACTCAAGAGCTAGGTTGAAGAAAAGGGACTACATATACCGTTTCTCATAGGATGGCATATTCCATTTCTTGCGGCAATGATCGTATCAAACTTACCAAGTCGTATTCCTGTCGGAAAGACAGCAGGCTTCCGCCGAGGCGACTTTGGGAGAGGTGGCTAACCGTCCCGAGATGCCCGATCATTCAGTGGGATCACAGTGGAATAATTACGGCCTCGTAGGAGAACACTTCCCCAAGTTTTGCAGGACTACTCTTCCCTGTTTGCCCCCGAGGTCGAGGGCCCTTGCGTGCAAGAGAAGAACAAGAGACAGTCGTCGACTACTCTCAAAAATTCAGATCTCTAGAAAGCCACATCACCAGCATCTATGAGGTTGTAAGGCAGGGGAAAAAGAGTCTGATAAAAATTCTCGGTCCGGGGCGATAGATGATGGACAACCAACGGTTAAGTGCTCCACTGCAGCCACCACCGCCCACGGCAACTTTCCAGCAACAGCGACAGCGCCAGAACCAGCAGCAGCAACAACAGCAACAAGCTGCTGCAGCCAGAGCGGCTGCTGCAAGGCACATTTCTGCCAAGACCACCTTTTTTGCACAAGGAACGGGAGGAGGTCTCACATCGTCAGCCTCATCAACAGCAGCAGCGATCACGGGAACGGCAGCATCAACGGCTGCCTTTCAGATGCATCATCAACTTCAACAACAACAACAACAACAACAACAACAACAACAACAACAACAACAACAACATCAGTTTCAGTATCATGCACTGTCAGCCACAACCACTGCTGCCGTCCCTGTCGCTGCCCCTTTTCATCGTTCATCACGACAACAACACCACTTTGGTGAAATGAGTTTCAATGCCATGAACTCGATGAACCACGGCCGGAATGCGAGGGCTGAAGTCAGTTATCATCATCAACCACCACCGCCACAACAGAGATGTTAGTTGTTCTCATTATTTCATTTGTTAGTTTGCAGTCTGGGATTTCTCATTTGAGAAGGACTTTCACAACAAGTTCATCGTCAATTCTCATCCATTCTCATCCTGTTTAATTCTCATCCTGCCACTGATGCTAATACCACCACCACAGACCCGGGCTCCGACCGCATCGGTCCCATTCCCTACCAAAGCAAAGTCCGGGTGACGGACAAGTACAAAGTTATCGGTTTCATTAGCAGTGGCACCTATGGACGTGTATACAAGGCGCTGGGTCGGCATGGCCAGGTGGGCGAGTTTGCCATCAAAAAGTTCAAGCCCGACAAAGAGGGCGAGCAGATCACGTACACGGGAATATCGCAGTCCGCCGTGCGCGAAATGGCATTGTGCTCGGAGCTGAACCATCCAAACGTCATCAAGCTCATCGAGATTATCTTGGAGGACAAGTGCATCTTTATGGTGTTTGAGTATGCCGAGCACGACCTCTTACAAATCATCCATCACCACACCCAGCAGAACCGCCACCCCATCCCGCCAAACACGATCAAGAGCATCATGTTCCAGCTGCTCAACGGCTGCCAGTACTTGCACACCAACTGGGTCTTGCACCGCGACTTGAAGCCGGCAAACATCATGGTGACTTCTTCCGGAGAGGTCAAGATCGGCGATCTCGGCTTGGCCCGGTTATTTTACAAACCACTGCACAGCCTGTTTTCCGGTGACAAGGTGGTGGTGACGATATGGTACCGCGCGCCAGAGCTGCTTCTAGGATCCAGACACTACACACCCGCCGTCGACATGTGGGCGGTGGGGTGCATCTTCGCAGAGTTGTTATCGCTGCGCCCCATCTTCAAGGGCGAGGAAGCAAAGATGGACAGCAAAAAGACAGTCCCGTTCCAACGAAACCAGATGCAAAAGATCGTCGACATCATCGGCCTGCCCACCAAGGAGCGCTGGCCTCTACTTACCAGCATGCCCGAGTTCCCTCAGGTTTCCACCCTGCAACCGCCAACGGGATCCGGACTATCGAGTTACTCCAGCGCGGGTCATCACTACGGCCACCGGTCTTCGTCCAACTCAAACGGAGGTGGCGGTGGCATGACGTTGGAAAAATGGTACAACAGCTACATCAACAGCCAGATATCATCCTCGGCCGCGGCCAACGGAGCCGTCCCGCTGACCTGCTTTGGGCAAAAGGGACTCGATCTCTTGTCAGGATTGCTCGAGTACGATCCTGAAAAGAGGTTGACGGCAGAGGCGGCCCTCGAGCACCCATTCTTCTCAGACGGCGACCCAGTGAGTGGTAACTGTTTTGCCGGCGTCAAGATGGAATATCCACACCGTAGAGTGAGCCAGGACGATAATGATATCCGGACAGGCAGTCTACCTGGTACAAAGCGGAGCGGATTACCCGACGACAGGCCTGGGAAGAGAGCCAAGGAGAACTGAACCTTTCTTTTTTAATGTTAGTGGTCTGGATGGCATTTGGAGCAGACAGCGGCGTTCGGCGTTCCTTTCACATTTACATTCACGGCACCATGATGACAGTCGGATTTTGATGGATATCATGCACCTGGGAGAATTAGAAGAGGAGTTGAGCGGCAGTTTTTAAATAGAGGATTCATGCGAACCAACGATATCATGACAATCAAAAAGTCGAGCACGTTAGCGTTCACACCCTGGCAGTTCAAGTGATATATTTCGCTACACATGATCCGCCCCATCCTACCGTACATACACAATCCATCAACCAATCCCACCTGACTTCTGACTTCCCGATCCCTTATCCTTCCTCCACTAACACATTTCCCGTTTCAATTCCGCAGCACCCTGGGTATACTTTGCTCCTCCTGCGGGAGCATAAAAAGAAAAGAATGCAAAAGGAAGACAAGGCTAGCTGATATCCCCTTTTTGCGATACATGATTACAAAATGATGGTTCGGATATGAGAAAACACAAAAGAGAAGACGCAGGACGTAAAAAAAAAAAACCCCTTAAACAAAACAGAGATTACTGGCACCAGGAACAGCGAGCTGTTTCCCGCCGCCTCCCGCGTTGCCTTCTCATCACCGTGTCACAACGTTCACAAACTAGCCAAGATCCAATGAGCACCGCAACGGTCCCCACCCAAAAAGACTAGAATCATGTCTGGCCAGTCTTTTACCGCTCCTGCTCCCGTTGCTTGCGCTTTGCGATTGCTGAGTTGCGCAGGATTTTCGTGCGGTCATGTGTTCATCGAATTGTCGATCTAAAAGTTTCACCCTAATACGGGAGTCTCTTTAGAGAAGAGAATAGCCCCAGGACCGGTTGTGAACGCTTCGAGTGCTGGCGCGTGGTTCGGTGGTGGAAAGGGGTTGGACGGTTTCTTTTTGGCGCAACAGGGAAGGTCGTACAAGCCGCTCAGCTACATCGTGCCGCCATTGTCTTTGCTGTTGACACAAAGTGAAAGTCTCCGAGGATTTATTTCCCGCCGTACTTGGGCATCTTCTTAATATTGTCCGAAAGCCAGCCGAATCCCTCTGTGAGCCCTTCGCCTTCGGTGGCGATGGCCGGTTGCACGAACCAGAGCTTGTCTTTGAGCTTGGCGAGTTGAAGTTTTTCGGTAATCTCGTGGGGTTTCATGGCTTTCATAGTTTGGAGTTAGGGAAATGGCCACGGAGAAGAAGAAAAGGGGGTGGACAAAAAGAGGGGACGGCAACATACCACCAGCAACATCTTGCTTATTCGCAAACACCAGCAGCAAACAGTCCGCCATTTCACGATCGTTGATGATGCGGTGTAACTCTGTCCTTGCCTCGTCGATGCGCGCGTGGTCTGAAGAGTCCACTACGAACACCAGACCTTGTGTACCTGTTACTCGACTCCGTCAGCGTTTTTATTTCCCTCCAACGACGAGAACTCCGAGGAAGAAAACCACCGTACCACTGTAGTAATGCCTCCATAAAGGACGAATCTTGTCCTGCCCACCCACGTCCCACATGTTGAATTTGATATTCTTGTAGGTAAACGTCTCGACGTTGAAGCCGACAGTGGGGATCGTTGTCATGGTCTGGTTGAGCTTGAGCTTGTAGAGAATCGTCGTCTTGCCGGCGGCGTCGAGGCCCAGCATCAGGATGCGCACTTCCTTCGACCCAAACAGCTTGCCAAACAGGCTGGACATTGAAAATGCTGCGCCCATCTTTACGGTCGTTGTTTGTCCTTGCGGACGGCTCGTGAAATGGCCTTTGTGAGGAGAGGGAGAGACGGAATCTTTCGAGAGGAGAATGCGCCTGTGATGTTTGAGTAAATCGATCGACGAGTTCGCGCTGGATAGTGAGTATCAAAGAGTCGCGTGTTGTCTTTCGTTCGGTTTCGCGGGGTTCAAATCAGGATTGCTGTGATCGCACGACGTTGCGGAAGCTGAAGAGAGTCTACACAGGCAGAGATGGACAAAACTTCAGCTATAGTGACACAAGGAATAGAAAAAATCGCGTGTGATCAGGAAAAAGGCGGCGAGGGGATTCGGATCAATGTCGGCGACAGGTTCTTGAATCGCGATCTAGCGGAAATTGGGGGAAATTTACCTTTTGCAACGTCAACAAGGGTAATTTCCCACCAGCAAGAAGCTAGCCGTCCCAGGTCCGGTTTTTTAATTGGTCGAGATTAAACGGTATCAACAAAAACAACACAGGTCATGCAAACGGGCGCAAGCCGAAGAAGATAGGCTTTTTGGTAATGCACGTCCGGGTTGGAACTAAAGGCTTCAAATTTCTGGAGATTGTGAACAAGGGGAAGCTGTGTGACGCTGCCCGGCCGTCCACACCGACCTTCATGGACGGCTCCCGGATTGAAGTTTATCTAGGTACCTACGAAAAGTACCCCTGACAGGGAAGGAGGCTCGGTCAGCTTGCACCAGTTCAGGTCGGGTGGACTTGGAGCCCAAAATCTAGAGACCCTGCCCCTGAGATGCCCACAGCCAATGACGACCGCGCGCACTGAGATGGGAGTGGGCTTGTGTGTGCTCGGCTTGCAACGCCGAAAAGTGGAGACCAGCAACAGCTGCCGACGGAACTGTTCGCGTCCACTTAACAGCCGATAGTGAAGCAACTATCTTGGGGCTCAGAAACACCGCTGACCGCATATGGCTTATCTGTTTTATTGCCTGTTCCATGAGACTACCTACCTACTGCTGTATTTTGTGAGGTACAGAAAGTCATTCCCCTACGAGATACGCTGTGCAGGGCCCTGCAGTCAATTTCGAAACTCGACCACGAACCGCCGTTCAACCAGCTGCAGCGTAACACTGTTCTCCTCTCCCTCAAATCTCAGACTTACTTTTCCCGTTGATGCCTCGGCGCCCATCACCTCAGCCTTATAGAATGTCGTGCTGTCCGGGTACAGTGCCAGCACGGTTTTCCCCTTTTCCAGCTCGGGCAAGTCCACGCCAGAAGGCGGAATCTGAATCATGCTGCTAGCACTTGTGCGGTACTCAACCCGTTCTCCAGGCGGCAAGTCGGGGTCGGCATCCTGAACCTTATATCGTCGTGATTTTCCCTCGCCGAGAACAGCCTGTACCTTGCCCAGCATCCATTCGGTGCTTTCTGTGCTGGCCGTGGGTTTTGGCTTGAACACGACATCCTGCCCCTTTTGAAACAACACTCTTGCGCGTTGTGCAGATGTAGCCGACCCTATCCCGTCCGGCGGGACACTGTCTCCCTTCCCCGGCGTGTCTCGGTCTCCGCTGCGAGGTGGAACGCTGTCACGATTTACCGACCGGTCGCTACCCCCTACGCTACCCCCCAGTTTCCTGTGACCACCCACTGGCGACGGGACAGGCGAGTCTCCGCCGCCGTCGAAATCGTAGACATTGGTGGTATCCTTCTCGCGATCCTTTTCTCTCTCCCTCTCCCTCTCCCTCTCTCGCTCACGTTCGCGCTCTCGTTCGCGTTCTCTCTCTTTCTCCTTTTCTCTCTGTCCCAATCCGCGTGCAGAACTGGACCTGGCACTACTCGACAGCAACCCGCTTGGCCTCTCACGCCCGCTCAGCCCGGCAGCACTGACGATGGTTTGTGACTCGGTATCCTCCCTGGCTTTGACGAGCGCCCTCAGAACAGTGACATGTTCCACAAGCGCCTCGATCTGTGCTTTTGAAGCATCGCACCCCTTGACGCCGCTCCTAAGCATGGCGTCGAGTTTGGACTCTTCTGCACCCATGTCGACTCCGCTGCCGCCCTTTCCAGACTTGGATATGTAGTTGTCCTGCGCGAGAATCCCCCTCAACGAATCATTGCTGTTATTGACACCTTCAATCATGGCGCGAATGTCTTCCTTGATCTGGGACCACAGATGGGCTTCTTCGCCTTGTGTACTGCCGCTGTTCCGGTTTGGGCCGCGCGCGTTGCGATTTCTTGACGACATGATGGCTTCGAGCAGAAAAGGAGATGCGGGAGGGAGGGTAACGATAAGGAGTTGCGATCGATAAAACACGTTCGCCTACATAAAAGAAAAGACCAGATTTGGTGTAGTACACTGGGTGATTTGCGCCTTTGACCGATGTCAGTAGGTATGTGTTGCCTTGACTGTGTGGGGTGTGTAACTTTGGCCAAAGATATGGTCAGCGATATGCCAATCAGCAAGGATGCGGTACAATGAATTGTCAAGAATCGAAACAATTCACAGTGGACGAGAGAACCGCGTAGGAGATAAATCTAGAATTGTTGAGCTTGGTATACTGCACGGTTGGTTGAAGGAAGAAAGCCGGCCATGACCTTTCGCGCGTGTAAAGGGTTTGGCAGAATCGTGTGCATTAGGCGGTCAAGTAAGCTCATGTGGGGTCGACCTGGTGCTTCCCCTGTCGACTTCACCGTGTGTCCTCGAAGCTCCAACACGGTGGTTTGCTGGCTCTGTGGCTCCCGTCTCTGCATTTGCAAAGGGAAGGGAAAGGAGACATTGAAATATGTACCTTGAATCCACACAGTTCTTAAAACAAACATAATAAAGCTCCGCTTCTGACCTCCAGGGAGATCCCAACCAATATGCAAGTCTCCGGCAGGTAGGTGACGTAGAACGAGGGGTCCGCCTCTCTGTGCTAGCACCCCTCGATACGAACCGCGACCCCATTTCCTTCAGGTACCTTGCGCATTGGTGCCCAGTTACCTCCCGCTCATTCAAGTCTGGAATTCTTCAACTTGTAGTATTGAATTCCATCATTGCTAGCCCTTGTCTAGGCCAGTTGCAAATCTACCTGCTCGTCCCATCTTTTTATTCTCTGTTGCCCAAAAATGCGAGTTCCGTTGATTCGACTTCAATGCGGGGCCAACTCCTACGACTGGGGGAAAAAGGGCCATGATTCAGCTGCTGCGCGCTTCGCGGCGGCAACACCTTCAAGCGACTTTAGCATCAAGGATGATCAGCCCTATGCAGAGGTATGTGTATACCAGTTCATTCTAGTTTACGTCGGTTTCCTGGCTTCGAGGCTCAAGTGCTAACTGCTGCTAACCACACAGCTATGGATGGGCACCCATCCCTCCAACCCCTCCAAAGACTTGACCACCGGCCGAACCTTGCTCGACCTCGTCCAAGATAACCAAGCCCTCCTTGCACCCTCCGTTGCCGCACAGTATGGCAACAAGCTGCCTTTCCTCCTGAAGGTGCTCTCGATCAACAAGGCACTGTCGATTCAAGCACATCCCAACAAGAAACTCGCCGAGCAGCTGCATGCCCGAGATCCAAAGAACTATCCCGATGACAACCACAAGCCCGAGATGGCCATTGCCATCACCCCCTTTGAGGGGTTCTGTGGCTTCCGCCCACTCGGCGAAATTGCACACTTTCTGGAGTCTGTGCAACCACTGCGCCAGCTCGTGGGTGACGACAAGGCCAAGGAGTTTATTGAGACCGTCAAGCGCAACGAGGGCACCGAGTCGGAAGAGGCAACACGAGAAAACAAAAAGGCCCTGCAGACAGTCTTTGGCGCTCTCATGTCGTCTTCGGAGGAAGATATGACAGCCGCCGTGAAACCGCTTGTGGAGGCTGCATCCAGCGCTGGATCCGAGTTCGCCGCCGGTGGTGTCAGCACAACATCAGGCTCTGTCCTTGCCGAGTTGGTAACTCGTCTTCATGGCCAGTTCGGACCCGACTATGGCCTTTTCGTTTTGTTCTTCCTCAACTTCGTCACCCTTCAGCCCGGCGAGGCGCTTTTCCTGCGTGCCGATGACATCCACGCCTACATCAGCGGCGACATCGTCGAATGCATGGCCAGCAGTGACAATGTGGTGCGGGCCGGTCTGACTCCCAAGTTCAAAGACGTCGACACTCTGGTCGACATGCTCACGTATAATTATGCGCCGATTGATGAGCAAAAAATGCATCCTGTCGACTACCCTTACGTCACACTCAACCGCACCGCGTACAGCTCCGGGTCTTCAGCGACGCTATACGATCCACCCATCGACGAGTTCAGCGTGGTGCGCACGGTGCTCTATGGGGGCGGATCCAAGGCCACCTTTGACCCTCTGGACGGGCCGAGCATCATCATCTGTACTGGCGGCAAGGGCAAGATCTCAGTTGGCCCTACGGTGCAAGAGATAAAAGAGGGATATGTGTATTTCGTGGGTGCCACTGCCGAGTGTGTTCTTGAGAGCGAAGGTGATGACCAGGATGACGAGTTTGTCACCTTCAAGGCGTTTTGCGAGGTTCAAGAGCACCGCAACGGAGCTTGACAACCAAAGCTTTAAAGTTCAGCAAGCAACATGTTTCTGGCTTACTCTTAACCTATAAAATCTTACCCGCCACCTCCTGCATGATTCCTCGCCGTCTTTATTACAAAGCGGCCCGAATCCGTGTTCCTAGAGAGTTGTATTTTGGGGAAATATGTAGAAGTGTTCCTTGATCCCGACGTTTACTTCCCCTTGACGGAACACCCGAAGTCTATTTGCAGAAGACAGTGGAAAGAAAACAAGAGAAACACCAGACTCCATGCTGATCCCATTGGAAGCCACCTTGCAGTTGCGCTGCGCTCAGCATCAAACACGACTGCTATCCCGACTTCCAGTCGTCGTCGTCGTCCATGTAGACCCGGTCATCGTAACCAGATCCCGTCTCGGCTTGTTGTAGTAGACCCTCCTCGAGGACCTCTCGGTTCCCGTCATGTTTCTCCTAGATCTCCCTCCGCTGTAGTAAGCATACTGGCCCCTCTTCTTCGGCCTGCCTACAGTGCGCACAAGTGCGCGCAGCAAGGGGACGGATGCTGCCATGATGGTCACTGCTGCTTCGGCGTTGCCCCATATGACCAACGTTACTCCATCATCTATCCGGACATCTGTCAGCGTCTTTCTTTCTTCGGCAAAGCCAATGGGCTTCCTACGTGGAAAGTCACGACCTCCCAGTTCGGGAAGAGAGGCACACTTGATGAAGGCAGAGGCTGCCGCACTGTGTATCTGGTTAGAGGCCGCATGGGTTTCGGAAAAGAGGGCCTGAAGAGACGTACAATACCCCCATACTCATGGCCAGCGCCACCCCTATTTTCTCTCTCGTCTGCATTTGCAGGTTCATGATAATCTTCCACGGAATAATGGCCAGCACCAAATCCATGACGCCAGAATAGGCTATGTCGGTCAGCATATTGCCCACGAAGCAACGAAAAAGAATCTGGGAGACATACCGCTCGTGAAAACGTTATACGTGATGATGACATTAGGGCTCCAACACGTGCCCCTCATAAAGGGATGCCAGGCCTTTTCCAGCGGCGTGCACCCGATCCAGAACAGCATGGCACCAACCCCAAAGAGCAGGTTCATGGACACGATAGCGAACCAGATGAAGACTCTTGTCTTGCCGTGGATCCCGTCCGAGATCATGAGTAACGAGATGGCAAAGGACGTCTTACTCCACGCCTGGCTGCAGATGGCCAGCGTGACCGTGATTTGTCCGATCAGGAACATGTCGTTGAGGTTGCGGAACGGGATTTGCCAGACGTGTTTTCCGTAGCCCAGGTCGATGGCCAGGTTGATACATATGGCCGAGCCGAGAAGAGCCAGCCAGGCCGCGATGCAGAAGTAGTCGTCGGCATGGAGTTTTCGGTGGCGGATCACCTTACAGTAGACCCTCATGAGCACGAACATGAGGGACGCACCCGCCAGCACCCACACAGAGACTCTGGTCGTCGGGCCCAGGTCGTCATTCCGTAGTCGGTTGAAGAAGAAACCATTCCCTCCGCCTCCTCCTCCTGAACCGAAACCAGTTCCGTTCCCCCTGTCTGGTTCGGTGTTGTTTCCTGAAAATGTCGAGCTCATCCTCTTATTTTCTTTTGGTCGTTGAATCGTCAAGCTCCAATGGTTTCTCTTTCGATTCAGCCAAGTGCCACACAGTGGGTTATTTCGGAGAGTATTTTGTTCGAGAAGGTCGAATTGCGCATCTCATGCTCCGGATGAAGGATCGGATGGTCAGTAAAGGGAATGAGAAGAACATGAGCGAAAACGAGCCCAGGGCAATGGGCGCGAGAAGAGAGCCAGGAGCTGCGGTGGACAGACAAAACGATCATGGTGATCACGGTATCAGATATGCGCATTGTTCTTGTCTTTTCTTCTATCTTGTTTGGGGATGAAGAAGACGACATGCACGGCAGTTGAAGACTGAAATACGGGGTCAACCGTCGATCCCGCATGTCCCTGAAACGATGCAACCCAGCTTCTCTCATGCGGAGACACCGAGAAAGTCTAGACTGCGACAACTACGTCCAAACTTTGAGATCACATAAAAGACCAAGACCTGGGATGTCACTCTAGGGCTAAGAGGGGAAAACTGTTCTGTCAGATTGACGCTAACGCACTGACGTTCAAACGAGACTTGAGAGGGCGCTGCCAAAGTAGAAGCGTCGACGATCACACACGAGGTAGAGATAAGCGTTTTCGGCGAAGGAATTGTTCTGGAAGAGGTGGAAACATTCCGATACTTCTGAACCAGATTAGGGACCTGAGCTAAAATGATCCCAGGATAGTGACGGGAGAGCATCATGAACATTGCAAATGGCTCTTTCTGCCCAAGGATACTGCCGGCAAAGCCTTTGGCGTTAAGTAAACATTCTGGAGACCGCCTGGTTGTTGTTGCCCACCGCTTCCATCATGACATAACACTATCACACAGGCCACACAACAGCATACAGACACGGTGATATGGGCAAGAAGCGAACATGCACTCGGGCATCGGGCGCAGTAAGAGGAGCACCTACTCAAGAGGGCACATAAGCGCGGGAAGGAATGAGATTCATAGTCGAAACCACACCAGGAAGCAACATTGTGCAGCGCAGTTTAGGCCTAAAATTAACAACGAGTTAAATACGCAACCCGGCGCTCCAAGATTACTCCTCACATCAGCACGGTTGATTACCGACCGACATCCTGTATCTGCCCATCCTCGTCAATCCGGAACAGAGCCAACGCCATCGCATCAGACAGGACCGGCCCCGAAGGTTTCTTGATGCTGAGCATCCTCGTCAGATTCACCGGTCCGTCAAACATGGGACTCACAGGACCCGGTGACCTGCTCTGGATACTACCAACGTCTTCATCGCCGCTCAAATAGCCCTCGTTCCCCCCATAACCATTGGTCCCCGGACCAGGAACAGCCAGGTGTATCTGTTCCGGTGGGCTTCTTCCTCTTTGTTGGCCAGGAGTCGGAGTGTACCTCGGTCGTGCCTTTGTTGCATTGGCCCTCCTCACAGACTCGGTCTTTGGCTCGCCTAGTCCGTTCAGGTTGGGCCCTCCGCGAAGGTTGAGGCCCTCGAGTTGGGCGGCAAGGGGTGGAAACTGCTGGGCAGGTGGTGCTCCAGGATTGGGAGATCTCGATCGTGCCCTGGCTTGCGCCCCGCTGCTGAGTTCGTACCTCCCTTTGACCTTGAAATCCGTTCGACCCCTCGATGCAGCCCCCTTTTCTGTGCTGCGGGTGAGCAAGGCCCAAGCCTGCTCCAACCAAGCTTGCTTCTGCCCTTCTGTGGGTTTGGATCGAATGGGTAGGACTTCTGCACCAGTCATCTCTCGGGTCGGCCAAGGAAAACTGACCGCCATTTCGCGCAAGGTCAGACTGTTCAGCTGGCGCAGGACAATTCGGATCTGGGGCTCGATATTGCCTTCGGGTGGAAAGTTCCTAATTCCTGTCAGTTCAAGGGCCGAGTCAGAATATCCACACAGATGAATACATACCAGTCAGGTCGTGTTTCTAACCGCTCTGCAATTTGTGTCATGGCGCCCACGAGCCACTCAATGGCAACTTCGTCCGGCACTGATTGTGCCTTGTCCAACAGCCAGCCCAGCATCTCAGGAGCGCCCGATTGGTTGAGGATGGGGATACTCCGCTTGTCGTGCTCCCTGTTCTGGAGCTTCATGATGAAATCGTTGTACTCTTTCATGGCCTTCAGTTCAAGCCCAGCAAATTTGCCACCCCTGAGAGCATGGCAAATCTCGTCTCCCAATGCAATGCCCGCCTTGATCCCGCTGTTGAGTCCTCTGCCGGGCCAAAAGTGCACTGTCATCGCAGCATCCCCTGCCACAGCCACCAACGCGTGTGGGCGGCTAACATATTCCGAGTCCGAAACGGGCAGCATCTGCACTCCTTCCCTGACGGCTTGGACGACGATGGGGATCCGGACCACGTTGATGACCTCGCTTTCTTTGAACCCAAACAGCTTGAGACCATCCTCGATTGACTTCCAGAGCGCAGAGTTCCTGTCTTCGGAGGGGGCAAAGACGCGGCTCTCGTCGAAGCCCTCGGGGATGCTGCCATCGGGTCGTCGGAGGCAAGCCGGCCGGCCAAAGTGAATGGGTTGACCGTCCACGCTGACCATCTTGTGCCACTCTTCCTCGGTCAACTGCATGTTGAGGTATCCTCGCCCGTCATGGTCGCTGGCGTTGAGCAAATATCTCGTCTGGCCGAGAGTCAGAAACATGTTGAGGGCTTGTGACCAGGGCAGGCCGTTTCTGGCACCACGGTCGAAAGCCAGGCCCAAGGCATAGCTACGTCCTCGCTCGGTTTCGTAACCATCAAAGTAACTCTTCCGGACCCAAGACGCTGCTCCATCGGTTCCCAGCAAGACATGGAAGTCGCCGCATTTGCCGGCAACCAACTCCTCCCTTGTTACCCCCTCGGCGTGCAAGTGGATCAGCCCCTTGAACTCGTCCGTTTGGCAGTGCTGCAGGAACCGGTCCTCAACCTTGCGGATTTGAATATTGGCACTTCCAGGCCATACCCTTTCAGGTCTGCCTGCAAATAACGCTTGGAATAATCTCGGAGATAGCAAGTTTGTGACGGTATCCTGTAGAGTAACCACCTGATCCCGGCGTTTTGCGGTAGGCGGGTAATCCACGATGCCATCCTCTCTGACAACCCAGCGACGCTCCCAAACGTGAACCTCGACTTTCCCTTGGCCCCGTTCGGCCAGCGATATGGCGGACGCCAAGCCTGTCGGACCGCCGCCGATGATACAGACCTTCAACCGCCCGGACGGGTAGACATATCGCACAAGCTCTCCAGGCGGCAGAGGAGAAAGATTCCGCTGCAAGGCCGGATCGAAGAAGAAATCAAGGACAGTCTTGGCTCGCTCGGTGAAGGGGTTATCCGGAAGTTTCGCCTTGATCAGCATGAACCGAATGGCCTGCATGAGAGGTGTGACGACAAAGGAGGAATGGTGATTGTTGTAGATCGAGTGCTGGATGGCTAGCGCAAGGGTGGAAATGTTCTTGCTGCTCAAAGGATCACCAACAATAGCCCGTAGCTTTTGCGTGAGGGATGCATTGCCCGTCATCGACGTAATCCTTAGAAGAAAGATGCGAGCCCGGTCAATATCACTTCGGTGGACATCGTCCCCGCCCCATGCTTCCTCGTAGACTTTGGGAAAAAGGATGGTGTCGTCGCCTTGAGTTGGTGTTGGTCCGTCATTGGCGGCTGGTGATGCGGCTGGTGATGCGGCTGCCGTGGGCGAGGGAGAGCCGACACGCGGAGGGGTGTTGGTGGGGGAGGACGAGGAGAAGTTTGCGTTGAGACGGTTGAAGAACCGCCCACTACTGCTTCCAGGGGCGAGTGTCTTTCCACTAGGCATTGCTCTGAATTTCTTCTTGCGCTTCTGAGCAGCGAAAAACGGTTGTCCACACTCCTGAGCAGAAAAGGACCTTGCAGGGTCGTCTGGTGGCTTTGTCAGCAATAATGATGAGAATTTGGTGGGCATTTTCAATCACTCGCGAAGAAATCCGAGGACAAGACGGGACTAACCTGATGGAACTGAAGAATTTGATGTTTTATGTGTTGATGGTTGGGTTCCGGGACTCTGGGTCGGGCTGGAACTTTTTCAAATGTGTTACGGCCAGATTGGGGTTATTTTGGATGGACAAGCATCACAACTTGAGATCTCGGGGGAGCATAGATCACACAACCCGCCTCCAGGGGATCAATAAATGGACAAAGGAGGATGGGAATTCTAAGGACTTATGACCGTTTCACACGTGGCTGGCAGTGCGTATCGGGCATGGAGGGGACTAGAAACGATAAAGGCGACACACACTCTCTCTTGCGGTAACACCAAAAACGGTAAGCGCCCGGCTCGTCAGAACCGGCGGCAATGCAGCCTTCACAGTGTTCCCATGGCAAGGTCCCCCTCCAGTGACATCCCGCCAGTCGTTTGCTCACCCGACCGTTTGCACGCTAAGCCCGGAGCCCAGACGGCTCTTTCAGTCTGATGCCAAAAATGGTGGTCGCCGTAGAGGCTGGGTCGAGACGCTCTCGATCGGGTACGTGATGCAACCAACGATAAGCTGGACAACTTGCAGCCCAGTTGACTGATAACAGTGCGCCACTGTCAACATGGCTTCTGATTCCATCGCAACCATTCGTCGCTACGGCCGACAATTAACGCCAACGATGAGCTTTTCTCGCGAACATGGTGTCGTCTTTTTTCTTTGTCGGCTTCCCCGAGCGTTTCAGCGTGGGGGCTGCTCGATATTCGTAGGCATTCGGTAAATGGTGAACACTGAGGGAAGACAAAGCGGGCAGCCCAGTTTCATGACTTTTGACGAGGAGTCTATCCAACCGCATAAAAACCGACAGCTTGTGCCGCTCTGGTGCAGTTCCAGACCGCTAAACCGGATGTCACTTTGATTGATCGCTCTCTGGGGCATCGGATTCCAAAACTGTCAGAAATGCCATCATCCACTCAAAGTCTGCATCCTGGCGAAGCCCAAAACAGAGCGACATCTGATTGGTCGCACTGCTTGAGAGAAGTGGACTTTAGGCTTGGCCTCTATCTTCTTTTCCTTCGCCAAGGGCACCTTGCCTGACTGGGTTGGCTTCGAGTCAATTTTAGGTTCTGACACTAGTCAACGGCGTTTGCTCGACGCGTCGGTTGACGCATCACCAGATTTCCCTATGTTGTTTTAATGCGGACACAATAGAATGAAAATTCCCAGCGAGGAATATCATCTTGTGCGAGATGAAGAGCAGCCTTCTCCGACTGCACTGGCAAAGCATCAGTATCACTAATGCTTAATCGTAAACCGGTAGAATCATCCAGAGGAAGAGTTGCAGATTCAGATGTCACGAATAAGCCCGCGCGGCGCCAGGAGCGGGGAATAGGTTGGGGCGAACTCCCCACGCATCTATCAGCACACAGGGCCCAGGGCCCTGGGTGCTCTGCGCCCATGGGGGCGTAACACTGTGGTCCTTCCACGCTATGGCCGGCTGACCACTGCCAAGCCCAAAGAGTGGGTCCCGTATGACACCTACCTAGACTTTCCGATCGGACGCTGAAAGATATTGTCGTCATTGCACCTCAGCCTCAGCCTGTGGCTGTTACAACACTTGTCGGCCTCGTCCAGTTCTAGTTATACACCTCGCCCTCGACCGGTAATGTTTACATCTGGTCCTGCCGGCTTTAGACGCCGCTATCGATAACAAGTGAAAAACATCAATCGACGGGACGAGCACATAACTGGGAATCAGCAACCAGAACCAGAAACATTCATCCCATGCCTCGGACTCGTCAAATTCGGACTTTTCAAATCCCAACCAAAATTCCATGATAGCGTCTGGATGCCTGAAATGTAATAATGCAAAAACCGCCAAGCCCCCTTCTGCCTGTCTCGGTCTCCGCGATGCGGATCGGCTGTTAGTCATCATTCGTCGAACAGAAGTTCCATGATCCATGCTAATTTCACGGCGCGGTGGAAACCGTGTTACCCCTTAAAATCTAAGGCGACTTATATAATAACGGGCTCCGCCCAGCATCATCACTCCCATATTTGATATC
Organism: Podospora australis; assembly: GCA_033296905.1. Classification (NCBI taxonomy): domain Eukaryota; kingdom Fungi; phylum Ascomycota; class Sordariomycetes; order Sordariales; family Podosporaceae; genus Podospora; species Podospora australis. The sequence continues at coordinate 11,355 of MU864445.1, read as the reverse complement.
AAACCAACCAGACAGACGTACCTCTTCCCAAGATGCGCACTTCATCCCTCGCCACGATCCTTACGGGTGCGTCCCTGGCCCTCGCTGTCAACGCACAGGTCACCAATTACGCTGACCTGGGCTTACCAGAGATCAAGACGGAATATCCGTCAGGAGCCTGGGACTGCCAAACCTCTCAGGCCGCACTCTCTTCCGGGCGGCCGACTGTCCCACCGGCCATCAAATCCTGGTCTGCCACGGCGTTAGAGTTTTCCACCCCAACCGTCATCACCAAGATTGGAATCGACGCCACGGAAGTCGACGATTATTGCAGCTCAACATGGTTCCCCCGGCAGACAGCCACCCCTCCTGCATCGCTCTCCGAAGAATTCAGCAGCTATAAGGCGGCATGGTCCAGCTGGAGAGAAAGCGTTTCACCGGCTGCGCACGCCGTGGCTAGCAAGTGCATGGCCGTCCATGACCAGAACGGCTTGGTGGGTGCAGGGTACGCATTTTTGGCGCTGAACATGATTGCCACCGACGCGGCCGATTGTGTCACCGCTTACAGTTTGGGGAACGTTGAGGCTGCTACCGGTACAAATGCTCAAACCGGGGCGAAAGCGACCAGCAGCTCTTCGACAGGGTTGGCGGTGGCAGGACCGAGAGAGACGGGGTATATGGCTGCAGCCGTGGCGTTGGCTGGCATTGCTGGTGCTGTCGCTGCGATCTAGATGACGATCAGGAAGCTGTTGAAGGTTGTGATGGCGCTCTCCTGATATGCTGAACAGGAGATTTAATTGTTAAAGTGCAGGATGGCGAGTAGTAGCCGTACAGTGGCATCGAGGGGAAAAGAGACAAAACGTGAGACCCCAGACAATCATGCCTTGGGGTCTGTACCTATAATGTATACTTGAGGTCTTATTAGATTTGCTTATTCATATCCCCAATAGTTACGTGTTGCCGGCTAACGCTGGATCGCAAGCCTTCACACCCGCAATACTGATTTCCGGTGTTCTCTCCGACGTTTTGGTAGCGGTGGTGGTGGTGTGGATTCTCCGGAAGCCCCGTTCTCAGTCGCCCGTTCATTTGGTTCTGCTGATGGTTATCGTTAGCATTCTCGTTCGAGTTGGTACGGTTCGAGGTTGTCTGCCAGACAATACTTGCATTGTTGTTCACAGGGCATTCTTCGCGAGAAGCTCCACAGCATTTGCAAGAGATTTGCACTTCTCTCTCAGTCCATCCAGCTCCTCCAGCCGCACCTTGCCTCTCACTAGATCAACCTCCTGGAGCAGGTCCGTTGCCTCTTTCTTGACCTGTGAGAACTGTGCTGTCGAAGCCTCGCACCAGGAATAGTGCTTCCCGTAATCTTCCGACAACTCCCCGGTAGAATTCTGGAGTTCCTCTTCGGCCTTGCTTTCGAATTGATTGCTGGCTCTACGCCGTCCCTGAATATCTTCTAGATCTCTGAGCATGGCTTCATCACGGTTAGATTCAACTTATACAGAGCCAACGTGAGCCGTAAGATGACTTACCTACGTCATAGAACATGCACCAGATCGACGTGTGGAATGCCTCATGAGAGACATTCTCTGGGAGAACTCCTTGGTCGTGGAGCTACTCGCACGCAACGTCCGCCAGCTCATCGTACAGCTCTGGTATGCGTGCAGTGTACACGAACCCCCATCCGTTATCGAAAGCAACCGGAAGGGACAAGACTTGTTTGAATTTGTCGAAATCATCGAAAAACTCCTGTGAGCCTCGAGATTTGACATCCCGAAAGGCGGATATGGAGGGCCTCGGGCCCAGGCTGGAAGGCATTTTGGTTTGGTTGTTGACGTACTTGGGTGTGAGAAGGCTCACACAAATTGGTGACGAGAGAAGAGAACGAAAGAGGTAGAGACTTGCCGAGGTAGTTACCCAGGACCTCAGGCTCACCTTTGGCAGCGCGCCGCGTTTTACAAATTAGGAAAGTGGGGTATACCTCCCTACAGAAATGGACTTTTGGGCAGCTAAGAGGAATAGTAATCTAAAATCTTTCTGTTTTAGCTTTTGAAGCTAGCATATCATCAACGTCTAGTTCAATCTGATTTGCGACCAGAGTCCAAACACAAAGAGTGATTGCAGAGAAGTACGTTCGACAAATTGCCCCGTGGGCCCAGGTGGCCAGAGAGGGCACCAGGTAACAGGTTATGAGAGAGGGCACCATGTTGCAAGAGATATAGATACACGACGGAGCAGAAAAGATCACGGCCTTCAGTTCTCCCTGCAGAAGAGAAAGAGCCCCTTGGACAGCGTAAGCATCTAGTAATTAGACATGAGGTCTCTTGGAAATCCTCACCAACAACAGAAATGGTGGTCAAATTAGTACTCCGACCATCTAAAGGGTGTGGCTGCCTGCCGGGGTGTGTGAAAGCCTCTTTCGACAGTATTTGTCTTTCGTCTGCGCCGTGGGCCGGGACACGACATTCATAGGTAGGTATATTGTGCTTGTGTTAATACGGACATGAAAATGGGATCCGTCTTCATCACGGTACAATCAGGTCTTTCGGAGCTATGGTTTGCATCCAAATGTGCCGTAGTGGGAACTGGTACTCTTGTTCATTCCTGCCAATCGCTGGGCCCAAACCGGGAGCTTTGCTTCCCCTCCGTTCCTCTCAGCTGCTGGAATTTCTTGTTACAACAACACACCAACGCAAAGCCTTGATTCTTGGGATCCAACCCGGGAATCATAGCCAACATGTAGAATCACGAACCACTTCCGTTTTTACAGCGACTCCAATCGAAAGAATTGCGAGACGGTTGGGAAATATCGCCCGAATCAATATTCGGAGCGCGGTCACCGCCTTGAAGTCCTGTCCGCTCACTCTTTCTACAGGAGTCTTCAAGATAGCAAAGTCTTCATTAGAAGCACGGCGTTTGTTCTCGACAGCAACTACGGCCGCCACTCCGCGCAACTAATCAGTCTTATTGCTCAACTGATTCAGCACTTTGTATTCGAAAAGACGACGCCTATTCAGGACAAAGACGAAGAGGTCGAAGAGATTTACTCCTCTCTTGTGGTGGTCTCTCCCAGACCGGAGACTATCTAGAACGAGCAAGACGTTATGCATTTATTTGGGGGTTCAATGACGGATGAGTTCAACATGGAAACCCTCTGTCTTCTTCATGAGGTTGAAGAACGGCGCTGGCCGGGCCAGCTAGATACCATCGAGTCTCATCAAGACGATCCGGAGAGCCACTTGGCGTCGGCGCTCCTTGGGTGCGTATCGAAAACGAGTCACGACACGGCCCAAGCCGGACCTACTGCCGTTATCTGCGTGACGTCGCCGGAACGTGGATTTCAAATCCAGAGATCTCTGGATTCTCGGGTCTCTAGTGACCCTCACCGGTCATTCGTCCTCTCTGCATCCCAATTCGAGAGTCAGCGGCAGGAGAGAACCAGCGCAGTTGATGCGGGCCACTCAATCATTTTCCTGATTGATCAGAGTTTCCGCTTTTTTCCCGTCAACTATGGAGTCAAGGCGATCATCATTGACGCGGATGCCGAGCAACGGACATGGAACCATAACGTCATGCAGGAGGTCGACAAGAGACCAGACGACAATGTCTACGATATCGTCTTGCATCGTTTGTGGGACTCTCTCGGTCAAGAATTTGATTACCTGAGAGCTCCGGTTATGCTTTGCTTTGCTGCTCGCGAAGCCTTCAACCTTAGTGGACCGATCTGTCCGAGCATCCCGCTTGGGGTCATCAGATCTCGGAGACCGTATTATGTCTCCTCAACATACACATGGCGGACAGTACAAAGGACCCGACAATTAGCAGCCTTCGTTTGCGAGGTCCCTTTACCCTCGAGGTTTTTGCTTGTCAGGGTCTGGATTCACCACTTGGTCACAATCACAGACCCGGCCAGTTTCAGTGGCGTGGAGGTCGCTGGGATGGCACCGATTGTGGTTCGCAAGGATCCGGACTGGGGCACAGGTCTGGAGCCTCGGAACGGCAGTGAATCTTTCAGTGTTGGCGTGCATTTCGGCGCACGTCTTAAAAGTGGGCTGTCGGGTTTGAGCCGTCGAGACCGAGACGTCTACGAGACGGATACACTCACACTGGTCTCAACCGGGGCCATGTATAACGTTCTGGATTCTCTCTTCCCGAGGCTGCCAGGCGGAGAGAGACCTGACTACTATGCTAGCCTGCGAGGTCTAGATTAAATACATCCCGATTGATCGCCTGCATTTTTGACCCGAGTCCCCATGCAACAGTGACCGCTCCTTGTGTGTGATTGTCCGTAAATACTCCAGCCAAGGTGGAACCTTGCCATCCAATCCCCGTGCTTTGTTCAGTGAATCTCGAAAGTGCATTTCCCTGCCATGACCCCTGATTTATTCCCAGGATGACATCAGAGATCACCAATCAACAAGAAGTATCAGTTTACGGCGACCATGGAAAACATGAGAGGGCAATTTTATTCAGCTAGTCTTTCCCTTCCTCTCCTCCTATGACTGGAAATCAACATCTGGCAGTCTGAATGGCGTAGACGGTTGTGCATCCGATCTGGTTGCATGCGTTGGGGTCAGAGCAAGGGAAAGAGACCGATGCCGTGGGCAGTGGACCGTCGCAGCCGCAGGGTCTGGTCAGAACCGAGGTCGTCGTGCACTGGGGAACAAAGCAGCTTCGGCAAGCCGTGGCCGTGGCCGTGATGGTGGGACAGGCCGCTCCGCAGGGCTTGGTCGAGACGACCGTCTGTGTCTGCGTGACGGTCGAGGTTTGCCGGACAGTGGTGGTGCTGATGTTGGTCTTGGTGGCGGTGCTCACGTTGGTGACCGTGGCAGTCGTAGTCGTTGTGCTGGTGACCGCTGGAGGGGTGACGGTGACCTCACGGATGTAGCTCTCGGTGGTTGTGCTCACTTCGGTCTGGGTCTTGGTGACTGTCACGGTTTGCGTGGGAAGCAGTTGTCGGCCAGTGCTGATAGTACTGGGCTGGAGAGTGACCTGGCCGAGGACGCCGCTAGATGATCCAAGTCAGATAAGAACAAAACAGCGAATGGCAAATCTCTTACCTGGCAGCCACTCCGAGAACAAGAACGACATGAGAAAGCATCTTGAAAGACTTTTACACAGGGTATCGCGAAAGGAAATACAGTATGAAAACCCGAGAGACTGAATAGACCAAAGAACTGGAACTGACTTGAAGAGCTTGGTGAGTCTTGGGAGAGGTCATCTGTCTGCCCATTTTATACTTCCCCTGAATGTATCTCATCATGTCAACAGCTCGGCATCACAAACCCGGCGATCTTGGCGTTGGAACTCACAGATGACTATTACATATTGACAATATCTATCGCGGAGCATCCAATTCAAGCAATGGGAGCATCCGTGTAGCTATAAGAGGCTTTCAAGGGTGGCCGAAAACAATATCTTATGATCAGACCTGGTCGTTGGGTCTTTTCCGAGACTCTGGGTTGCCATTGCAGGCGAGAACACTCAGCTGATGTTCTTGGTTGGCCCAATGGGAGAACATGAATAAAGTGGCTTTGTAAAAAGCCGCCGATATTACCGTTACAACCGCGTCGAACCGTGTCCCTGCGTGGTGTGGTACCCTCCGCAAAAATCCCAATTAAGCGGATAATATAAAGAACTCGTCTTTCCAGGAACGCTATAGCATGTCAATCAACGATGATGCTATAAATATCAACACGAGAGCTTATAGTTGCAGTGTATGCAAAGGGAGCCGGAAGGGCCCGAAGGCACACTGGCGTCGGGAAATATTTTAAGAAATCATCGTTCGCAGGCTTAACGCCGGTTTCGGGCTTGGCTGGTGATCATGGATTCTGGCACTCTGTCTGGACTGATGATTGCCACCGTCGGTACAGACCTACCACTGCAATGAGGTCTCGAAGAAGAAAGTCTCATCAGTGACCTCCACCAGGTACGATGTTTGACTTGTTGGATCTATCCATTGGTCTTTACCGTTTCCGATTCTCCCTTGCCATAGCATCATCGTCCAAACCCTCGTTATAGCCTCGTAAATAATCGTCAAATCTCGTCTGCACCTTGATGACTTTACATAAGCACTCAAAATCCAGCTGTCTTTTTTCTGCTTTGGCAAGCTGCCTGGCGATGTTGATGGCGTTCCGGATCTCCCTGCCATTTAGCTCAAACAGCGAGAGCTCTTTGAGATGCTCCCTCAGATCTGTGACGTCTAAATAAGACGCTACTAGCGGATCGTCTTCAAGGCGATCGATGAAATTTTGCCACACACAACGGCGGGACTTCTGGGAAAGACGGCCATAATGGAGAGCAAGTTGGATGCGGGACTTGAAGCCCTCGTCAAAGGTTCCTACACGGTTGCTTGTAAGGATGAGGATGCCATCGTAATATTCGAGCTCCCGCAGAAATACTGCCGTAAGAATCTCTGTCAGTATGAGTGGTTTCTGATGTGCTTAGAAGGGCCCGGATCAAAACACCCACCTGATACGAGTGCGTTTCGTTGCAGATCTTTGAGTGACCGCTCCTGCAAAAACACTTCGGCTTCATCAAGAAGAACAACTGAGTGTTGTCAGCCTGGATATCACTTGAACGTCCGAGAATCGTGCATGTTACCGCAATCCCATCTTTTCCCGCGATCTAGTGTATGTCTCAGATAATCCTCCACAGCTTCTGGACGTGTGCCGACATCACCACAAGTCACACGATATAGTGGCTTTTTTGCAAACTCGGCAACGCTAGGGAAAGCCGTTAGCTTGGTCAGATTCTCATGATAAACTGGAGTGGAGGGATATGCCTCTCTGCGGTGAGCGTCTTTCCGGTGCCAGGTGGTCTGCACAAAGCCCGCGTAATCAGTACCAAGCCTTGATGCTCAACAAGGATACGCAGGACTGGCGGTTGATGAATGCGACTTACCCATGAAAGAGTACAATGAGACCGCTGCCTTTTCCTCTGATGAGATCCGTGGAGGCCGAGGAATCGAGCTTGTTGGTGATCAGCGCCTTGATCACATCCTTGGTATCTTCTGGGATGACCAATCTATGGAACGCTGTCTTGTCCCAGTCAATGTCGCTTATATGCGCCACAGATAGCTTGTCTTTATGAATCATCGAATAATAACATTGAAGTCAGCATGGACTCGCAATATCGAAACGGTTCCGCACTGTAAAATTGCCATTGCACTTACGCCATTGTTTGCTTTCCATGTTGAACCCGTACATCCAGGCCGGAAGGAAGAGAGTAAACTCCGGATTGGTAGGTGTATCCAACGCCATGGCCTCCGGGCCGAGGTCATCACGACGAGAATCCCCCTGAATGGACCGATTGCCTCTGTTGTTGGCGTACTTCCGAGTCTGATCACCGTAGGCTTCGCAATCAACCATAAACCGTACGTTGACCTTTGATTTCATGAAACCCAAAAGTTCGTTAACTGATGCAAGAATGTTCTCAGATCGACAACCAAGGGCAGAATAATCAACGGCAGTGCTTTCAGATAAGGGGACTTACAAAGGTTTCAGTCCCTGAAGCATCAGGACCTGTGTATGACACATATCTGGCGAAGCGACAAGACCAAAACATCTCTCCACGTCTGCGCAAGGCATCACGGGTGTGCTCGTCAGCGTAAGAGATGGGATATATGTATAGACTTGATATATCGAAAGGTTCTTTATGCGGAAAGTCTAGTTCCAACTTTTCGAACACGACGGACCTGGAAAACCACCCGTCAAACTCCCAGGTGACCATTTCCAGCTCCATGGTGACGCGCATGAAAGAGCGAAGTGGTGCTTTAATAGCGTCACCATTCGGACTGGACCTATCATGGCGGTTGGGATGCCATGTAACTGACATGGTAGACCACTTGTCGAGCCGGGCGGCCCTGTTGTGGTTCTCTGAGTACTTGTTCCGAATCAGGAGAACCTCTCCTGGGATCTTTGTTCATACAAGTGTGCGGTCAGAGTCATGATACAGTCAGCTAGCTGGGATCTCCGACTGAAAGCTGGACTGAGGTCTTACAAACAGATAGGGTAAATACTGCCTCGACAACTGCCTCTCCTCGAGAAGCTTTGTAATCGCTTTAAACTCGCCACTATTCTCTTCAACGAATTTCATAAATGTGGCCAGTTCCTTTTTGGCTTGGCTGCTGATGTCTTCCGAGTCCAAAAGCTCGGGAATTGTATCTCGGTAGTGGTAGTACAGCCAGAGGTTGAAGTTGGAGTAACTTTTCCTTCGTTGGATGCTTGTGGGAATAAGGGACTTGCCATGGGGGATAATCGTTTGCAACTGTGCTAATACCGCGCAAAGATGATCTGACTCGAATACTATGCTCTGCTTGATTTGGTATGGCTGTTCTTGCTGATTGATCGGGCCCTTGTGATCACAGCATTGATATTCCCGGATAACGAGAAACGCCAGACCCGGATTTTTCTCGATTACGTTCTGAATTGTGCTGACCCTGTCCCTTCCCGCGAGATGGTTGGCAGCTGCGCCGACTTGGATAAGTGAGGGTTCGATGTGGTAAATTCCCCGGTCTTTCTGACAATAGATTTCGTGGACGGTGAGATAGAACGGATCCGGAATCGGAGGGGGAGAGGGTGGTGCAGCCATTCGAACAATCTGACTCGCGTTGGACAGTGCATTTTGCAAATCACCGTCTGTGGCAGATAGCTCGAGCCCAAGATGCTGACGGATCGCTTCCCTCCAGTCTATACCGACTGACTTGACCATGTGGTAGATTGATGGCAGGGTCGACATCTGGATACCTTCGCTCTCGAGTGGTCGGGGGCGCTTTGTAGTTAGAGAATCATTCGTTCTGTCCACAGATCTCTTGCGTGTCACCGTTTTGGGTTCCATGATGATACCAGGCAATACTCTGTTGGAAAGAATGCCACCAATAGGTCAACGGCGTCTAGTGATGAAATTGGGCACTCAGACTGTTGAATTCTGTCGTGGTAAATGGGCACAACAAGCGGCACTGAGTGAGGTCCATGCGGGGTACTAGTCGATACTGCGCCGATTCACCCACACATCTGCCTTGCCTGAACCTCACGCAGGCAGCATTTATCCCAGACTTTACCCGCAGGCATCAGTCCTTTATCATCATCATCATCATCGACAGGACGTCAACTCTCACTTGATGGGTCAAGATTTCAAAACACAAGGTTACATCATGAGTGATCCATCTTATCCAAGTGATAACCTACAATGGGACAAACTCACCCCGCCCGGGCTCAGTTTCAACTTGTCGAGCATCCACTCAGACCAGCTTGCCAAACATGCATTCGAGGAGGCAAGACAGCTCTTCCAGAGCATCAAAAGGCGGCCTGAGAATCCAGCGTATGAGGAGACAGCAACGATTGAAGACCTGCTGGCAAGTATCGAGGATGCCAAAAGAGTCTTTGCTAGACGGAGGACGACCAAAGCATGGAAGTGGATCACCCGGCTCTCATCCAAGATTGCCTTCTACGGCCAAGTGCTGGACGTGATCAGTCAGCATCATCCCGAATACACATCTCTAGCATGGGGAGCAATCAAATTTCTACTCGCCGCATGAGAGTCTTTCCCCCTTGAGTTATTAGAGTGGCTACTGACCGATGAGTAGAGCATTCTGAACCATGAAACCCTCGTCAAAGAGGTCAGCAAGGCTCTGTGCAGGATTTGCGAAGCCGTACAAAACGTCAAAATCAGGCTGCTTCTTTTTCCCTCACCATCAATGAAAGAACTCGTCGTGGAGTTGTACACACATATGATGAAATCTGCCTCACGAGCCATCCAATGGTACAACGAGCCGGGTATCCTGCAGATGATGTCAGCGGTCGCACGTCCTTTTCCTTTAAGGTTCAAAGACATTGTGGATGATATACTGGATACCGGCCGGAGAATTGACGCTCTTGCTGTTGAGATGAGTGAGATTGAGCAGAGAAGGATCAGACTAGACTTGGCAGAGGCTCTGAAAGAGCTCAAAGTGACCCAGGAGATGGTCATGCAACTGAAAGGCGCTTTAGAAGCATCGCACTAACTGCAATCCACCGGCTTGATCGACACCAATCGCCGAGTCTGCGAAATCCAGTTTTCTCAGATACTCTCAATCGTCTCCAAGTCTGTCTTGCCCTCCCCAGAGCAGTCGCGCCATTATTACTCCGTCAGACGCAACCTTCGACGGGGCAAATTTTCAAGCAGCCATCAGCTTCAGAGATCCCCCATTTTGCACGCATGGGGAGAAGCGACCGACTCTACTCAAATTCTGGTCCATGCAGCTGGGAGCATCGGTCGGCATGCTGCTCGAGACTTTGCAGGGGATATTATCGATCTCGTTTCTGAAGCAGATATACCGGTGATATGAGCTTTGGACCCTAAACTCTTGAATGGCTTCGCAGATCGACCGATCACCCCGGCTGACGTGTTGAAATACTTGACATCGCAGGTCCTTAAACAAAACCACCGTATGCTGAACGAACGGTCGATGTCTTTAAATGCAGCGAGGTACCAGAGTGCAACAACCGAAAAGGAGTGGTTCACATTGCTGGCTTCGGCACTGGATGGTGGCCTTAGTCAAATCTACGTAGTCATCGATCTGGATATTGTGGCGAGGAGTGGAGCATCAATTGTTGGCTGGCTTTCGGAATTCGCGAGGCTTTATCAGGTATTGAGAGATAGAGGGACAAAGACGGTGGTTAGGACAGCTTTTATAAGCCCTGGCAGAAGGTCTGAACTAATGGAGGTAGAGATAGCCAAGGTGAAGATCGGCAAGGAGCAAAACCTTGCTCATGTCTCAACTTTCGATGCAAGAAAGTTCAGATCAAGGAAAAAGGGCGGCCGTTGGCATGTTTGGCTCTGAGAGCGTTAGAACCACCTAAAGCTTGGATGGTCAGTTGGCAGAAGAGGTTAGTTGAAAACTTGAAGGGGTGCAGAAACAACTTGAATGGCAGAGTGAATTCACCAGACCACTTCACTGCTTTTTATCCAAGGGCCTGATATTTTCGACGAAACACTCCCCCCATATGAACCCTTCAAAGCTGCACAATGCTCCTGGCATGTGCTAAATAAATTGATAGCACGCGTTGTAGGATAAACTGGATGTGTCCATCTTGCCTCTCTATGCCTCTAGTGTTTATTTAAGCACGTGGAAGGTTTAGTTTGCGGGCGTATGAACAGAAAGGACTATGGCCCAGTTGTTTGTTAAGGACATGCACGATCTTTTCAATAAAATCCGGCAAGATAATTTCTTCAGACCTGCATCATGCTACCTGTATATATCAACTAACTCGACAGTAGGAATGCTTGATTGAAGTTGAATATATTATTATTATTGTTCTTACACCGTGGGAGGCCTTGCCTCCATCCCAATGGGATAAGCGGTCCCTCTACAACTATTTTAACGCGTAAGCGAAC